>BQNB010140463.1:0-17411 GCA_026074375.1 Tanacetum coccineum | reverse complement strand
GATACCATAATCCTAAGTGCGTAGTGCCTTTAATGTATCAGAAGATACGCTTAACCGCTTCAAGGTGAGAGGTTTTGGGAGTGATAGTACGCTTCAAGTATATACATATTATATTAAAGTACAAATAAATTTACTAAAAATTCTTGAGGACAAAGATTTAAAGTCAAAATCTACACAAAAATATCTCACGTTTAACCGGTAAGTATTCACCGGGTCGTTTTATCCCAAGAATTGTGAAATTAAGACCTCGCTTTAATTTGGACAATGAATTGAATTGGTTTCAAACTTTTTGGATTAATTTCCTATATCTACAATTAAAAACAATTAAAGCAAGCAAATAAAATTAACGACTATGCAATTAAAGGCAAAAACGAATAACGAGGAATAACGAAAACATGACAATTAAGAAAGAATTAATCCTAAAATAATTTTTAAACTTTTTCCAATCCTAATTTACTAACTAATAATAAAAAGCTAAGGAAATTCTAAAACGAGGGTGATAAAAGCTAAAAATGAAGAAAACGAAAACGAGAACGAAATCCCGTTCTTTAAAAAGTGAAATCACAAAATATTAACCCTACAAAAGTAATTTTAAATCCTAAGTCTAAAATATGTTAAAAGAAAATTTTAGAAAAAACAATTTTATTTTTTTGATTATTTTTCTATTTTTTATGATTTTTTAAAGTTTTTAATAAAAGAAAATGATTAAAAATACAAAACTATTCCTAAAAATTCTAAGAAAATTACTAAAAGTATAAAAATTAAAGATTGATTTTATAAAACTCTAACCTAAAATTAAGCTGAAACAATAAGCTCTGAAAACATACAATTAAGCTACGGCTTATTTTAAAAAATAAGAAAACTAAAAAGGGGTTAAAAGATTTTTGCAAAGGAAATATGATGAAAAAGTCCCAAGGGCACGTTGGTTTGTGAGGTGTGTGTTGAGGCGTTTGTGTATGAAGCAAGAGGTCACAGGTTCGAACCTGTGGCCTTTTGTTTTTATATTTTAGAAAACTTATAAAAACGAAGTTATAAAAAAGATAAAAACTAACAACTTTTGTAAAAACAATTTCTTTGAAAACTAGAAAATAAGCTGAAAAAAATGCTTAACAAACAGACAGAATACTTAACTAAATTTTTTTTACTTTATTCAAAAGTTAAGAGACTCAAAAAGTTAAAATAAGCTAAGCTATGAACGAAATAAGCTACTACTACCTTAAACCTAATCTAATAAGCTAAACTAAACTAGAAACAAGCAGAATGGATAAGCCATAAGCTTAAAAATCCAAATAAGCACTTTAAGAGAAAACTGAGAACAAATCAGGCAGAATGAGCAATCTTTGAGCTTAAATTTGAGTAACCAAATGGATCCTTATGATAATAAGCCCTATACCTTCTTAAACCTTGGCTTTTAAGCTCTCTAAAACTTCTTTTGAAAAGTATTTTGAAATTCAAATGCTTAATGAAAAAGATGCTTGAAAACTGCTAATATACTCAGTACATGCTGAGTTTTCCTTTTGATTTGGAAAGACAAAATGCTAATTTGGAGCTCAAAAACAGATAACTAGACAAGCTTATTTTTAAAAAACAAATTCAAACAGATGTACACTACCCTATAATCTACTTGTATGCTAAAAATTTAGACCTAATAACTAATTCTACCCTCTGATATTTAAGATTGAAAGGTGGTGTTTGTCCTTTTATGCTGCTGATGCAGTTTGTACACAAAGTGAACCAAAACTCAAATCCAACAAGTGCAGGCTCAAGATCTTTGTTTCTACACTTTAAAATCACTAAAACAAAAACAAGGAGATTAATGATAACAGCTTAAAAAGATAAGAGCTTAAATATCGAGTGATACTCTGCACTTGTTCTACAGATTCAAAATGCAATTCTACTAACCTATTAAAACTTGATTAAGCCAAACTAAACTCTCAAATCCTAAACTTATAAACCTAGAAATTAGATTTAAACTCAAATTAAAGGACTAGAAGGCCTATAGCAGTACTAACTCTCAAATAGTACTGCTATGCCAAACACCCCTTTAAAGTGTAAAAATCCAAACTAAGCTTATAAATTTAATATTTAAAGAATAAGTTGCAAACACCAGATATCATTTAGCTATAATAAGACCTAATAAGCAGATTTGAACAAACTAAAAAGCTAGAACAATAAGCTTTAAGCTAATGCTATTTATTTTTGATTTTTTTTAACTGTTTTATACTAAAAGCTAGAAAACTAAGATTAATACTAAAATTTAAACACACCAAGCATGAAATGACTAAAATAAGCAATAACAAGTTAATCTAAGCAGTAATAAGCAAACATAAAGCTGAATTAAATAAAAAGTGCAGAATTAAGCTATAAAGTGAGAAATGAAATGTACCTTATCCCTTGCACCAAACAGGGATGAGAATTTGCTCAAAAAGCTAATCAACTAGCTCCAGCTTATCAAATGATAAGATGGTAAGGTCCATAAGCCCATCCCGTATTAGCTTATCATCTATAATTCAAGCTGAGGTCTTATTTGAGAGTGAATTTTGAATGAATCTAGCTCAGTTAAGCTTAAAGGCTTAACTGGATTAAATCTAGCTTAAGAGTAACAAAGAGAGCTTATTAAGAGCTTAAGATATTATTTAGCAAATTTTGTAAAAGTAAAAACACAATTTTAAAGTAAAAATGCAATTTCATTAATAAGAAAAGGATTACAATGCTTTTATAGAATATTACAATTAAGATAGATGAATAGTGGGAAATAAGCTTAATTACACTACTCTAAAACTCCTCCCCCCCTTATCCTTAGAAACATGTTTTCTTGAGTGGAAGCCTTCTATTTATAGGTGTGTGGAGAAGGTTCTGGGTCTTCAGGACGCTCCCATTGCTTTAATTACGATCATCCATTCATAACCAACTTTTGATCAATCATTTTGAACCGTTGGATTGTGTGCCACGCCCCATTATGCAATCACATAGCTGAGGATTGCCAGCGTATCATCCCTGGGTGTCAGAACTTGTCAGCTTTTCCTTCTAGAAGGGTTAGATTTCATTAAGGCAGGGTAAATTGGTGCAGGTAATTTTGGGGAAGACTAGTGAATAGTGAACATTATCCCGCGCCCTTTTTCTTCTTACTTGTTTGACCATTTGACTGAGTTAAAACGTGTGTTGACTTGGGCTTTTGGTATAAAAAGAAGAAAATGGGCCATGGGATTTAATTTGGGCTCGGGTAAAAAAAAGGTTAAGGTATATATATGAACTTAACGACCGTTAGTTCATAAATGTTAAAGAACTAACGGTGTTATTCATTTAAGGACTTAGGGTGAAAATGATTTAACATTAAGGACTCTTTTGGTATTTTCAATGTTTTGTCTTTTTGTGGTTGACCAAGGGTTGACCATTTGACTTTTTGCTAGAAACTCCCGGCTCTTGTGCACTCTATCCGTCTCGTGTTCGTTTTTGCCCGGTTTTGGCCGTTTTCTTGTGATATTTGTAATATCCGTACCTACACATCACAAATGACAAAACAAACAATATACAAGCATAATTTGCACAATTTGATCATTTAAAGGCCATTTTTGGTATAAAAAGGATATGTGATTTCTCACATATCAAAATTCTCCAAACTAAGTGATTGTCGTGTCCTCACGCAATATTATATGCTCTAAAACCAAATACCTCAAAACCTTCCCAAACTAATCATTTGAAAAGTAGCAAAGTCTTTTGTGGGGAAAGTTAAGAAGTCACAAGTTTTAAAACACCACGTTTTCCCATTTTCAAAGATTTTTCCATTTTTATGATTTTCATAATTTACAACTTACAACTTATTCATGTGTGACATAATGTACTGCTTTCATTATTCATTGATAACTTTTAGGATCACGGAACAAAAAGCACAAAAAGTGTCCAAATGGATAAATTCACCGTCCCCGACTTTCACCTCTCCAAGCCAAGCTTAAAAACAAGATCATTGCAAAATACAAGTTATGATGCTAACACTACTCATAAAAGCTAATTGTGTACTTACTTTTCCTCCCTTATTCCTAATTTCCTCTAAGGATTTTATTATTATTATTGGTGACAAATAAATTATGTCCTTATTAATAAAGTAAACCCGGTTTAGACTATTAATAGTTTGAAATCCTTTCCTAAAGAGACGATATGGTGAGAATAAGGTCCACATTAAGGTTCTAATTTCGCATGATTTAGGGGTTATCCTTTTTATTTCATCCGAAACAACTCAACTACGAGTCCAGAGACGGAGGCTTTATTTAGATAACCCCGGAGTTGAAATTTGGCTTTATTATTATTATTATTGCAACATTATTAAACCTCGGTCCTTTAGAAGGCTGCAACATCGGTTGTGAGCCGGCAAGATGCAGCAAACATATTTCGACCTCGGTAATTTCCTCGACCTTTTAGAAGGCTGCAACATCGGTTGTGAGCCGGCAAGATGCAGCAAACTTTTATCAGTCTCTGATTATTATTACTATGTGCCTTATTTAGAAGACTGCCACATCGGTTGTGAGCCGGCAAGAGGCAGTAAACTTTTATCAGCCTACAGTTTTTATTATTATTATTATTACCTCCACCCTTTAAACGACTGTCACATCGGTATGCGAGCCGACCATGATCCAGAAGTCTTATTTCGGCTTCGGTTTATTTCATAATTATTATTATTATAGCCAAATTTCAAGCCCTGTGGTCTTTTAACAACTGCCACATCGGTATGCGAGCCGACCATGGTCTAGGAGTCTATTTCCCCACAACACTGACAAAACCTCGATGTGTACCTTACTTTCACCAGAAGAAATCTCTACGAAGTGATTTAAACTAAGAATCGCAAAAACCTAAAGTAACTTTATTTGTTAACAATTATATAATGTTTATTAAGCTGGTGGGAGCAAAAAACCACAATTAACCTCTATGAGCTCTAAAGAGATCCAACTACTCCACGCTTAGCATCTAACTTATATAAAACTCTATCACTTTTCGTTGTTTGCAAAATTTTAAAGTTAAACAAACGCTAAGTCTCAGAAGCTAAGGGGAAAGCTAGATTTTAAAACTCAATCAAGTCAAAAGCTACCTAATTCTACGGGCCTACTTATTTATATATTTTTATATTTTCATCATTTTTTCCATTCATTTTTTTTAATTAATTTTTTTTAAATAATAAAAATTTTAAAATTTTGGTCAAAACGGGGTTGCGTGGGAACATATATAGGCACAGGTAAAATCATATTTCGATAGAAATCCCCCTCACACTTAGAATGGAACATTGGCCTCAATGTTCAAAAATATCGGGTATTACCCCCACACTTAGGAACGAAAAAGGAAAATGCAAAAAATTCCAAGTGTGAAAGGGGAAACACAATATATATATAAGATCGGGATTGAGGATTCCAAAATAAGCAGAAGATCGAAGACCGGATGATTGGAGGATTGAAAACAAGCACGTGTTTTCATGATCTTAAGGAATCCTGCAAAAAACGGAACCACATACCATAGAAAGAAGCACGCCCCCACACTTGGGTTATAAAATCACACACTTATTTATTAAGTAAATAGAAAGAAGAAAAGATATGGGTTGCCTCCCGAGAAGCACTTGTTTTTGTGCGAGTCTCTAGCTTGACTCTCCCCATATCATAGTGATATTAGGGTCGAAATATATGGAAGAGAAAATATCCATCGGACTTTCATTCAAGAGGTTTAGATTATCATTGAAGCACATGAAAGTTCCACTCCGATGAGATACCATCGGCTTAAGACTAAAAACGGGAATGCCAGGGTCAAATATAGTATCTCACTCCCGGAGGGGAGAGGAAGAGGAGATTCTACCAGATACGTGAAATAAGAAAGAAAAATTCGGATAACATATGTGAAGGAAAGATAATGGCGATCCTCAAAGGGTAAATATACATATGTTGGAGAAATTTTTTCTCATAAATCCCGGGGTCAAAATTTTTGACAATACTCTTCAAATCATCTTTATCAGGTTCATCCTTTAAGCTCTTCGGGTCATGATCTAAAAACACATCGGGAGGGAGATTAGGGATAGTGTCATCAGTTATCAAACTCTCAAGATAGATTATATCTCCCTCCGAATCATGATAACCGTTCTTAATATCCGTAGAAATATCCATATCTAGAAAAGCATCGATTTCATCAATTACGCCTCCTGGGTCGAAACACTTATCTTCATTAGCATTGGAAAGAGGTGTGACTAACAAAGTCGACTCCTCAAGGTTGGAATCATAAGAATCCTTACACTCGATGTCCTCTAACACCTCATCAAAAAGAGGATGTACGTCACTAAAGATGCATTCGTCATCGAATTCGAAAAGAGGGTTCAAATAAATTTTCATATTATCTTCTGGAACGTCCTCATCGGATAGTGACTCGTCATCACTAGAGGTAAAATCGTCATTAGAATCGAAAATAGGGTTAGAGAAAGTCACAGAATTTTCCTCATAAACGTTAATGGGAGAGAAATCATCACACGTAGGTAAATCACAATCACTAACACTGCCGGTTGTATCCTTGGACTTACTTGGGATTGGAACAAGGTCCTCAACACTAGATGTTATTACTTCGTCTGATTCCTTTTTAGGAATAGTGCTAAGATGCTCATCCACCATGATGAGAGAGTCCTCGAGCTCCAAAGTCGGTAAAACGGGAGTGATTGCAATAGACGAGGGAAGTTTAGAAATAATATCTCTCAAAGGAATAGAACTCTCCTCGTCATCGTCAACAGCGTAAATGGGAGGCATGGGTTGTGGAGGGTGGTCGAATTTTTTTTGAGAATTATTGAAAGAATTCGGATTTGGATTATAAACGAACGAATTTCCAGCACCAAAATCGCATAACGAACAAAATCCATTTCTAAGATTATTTCCACATTGCTCGCAGATACATTTATGACAACGTAGACCATAAATCAGACATCCACAATGAAAACAATTACGCTGATCGAATGACGACATAAGAATTAAACAGAATAGAAGGTTAAGAGGAAGAATTAAACGGATAAGAGGTTAAGGAGAATATTTTTAGATTTTTATAACGATAATAATAATAATAATAAGAATAAAAAAAATTGATTTTTTTAATATTTATAAAAGAAAAGGGAAAAAATAAAAAATAAGTAGAAAAATATTTTTGGTTTTTTTTATTTATATTTTTAATAAGTACGAAAATAAACTTTTCGAAGAAAGGATCTTCAAGGCACTAACTTCAAACACCACGTGTAGATCGTACACCTCTCCCTGACAGCGGCGCCAAAAACTGATTCGATAAAAAATATATAATATAATATCAAATAGTAATAATATAGAGAGTATCCCGTTTGATAAAAAAAATTGCTTGAGGACAAACAATATTTTATCTCCCGGATGTCGTATCCCGACGAGAGATGAATTTGAAATCCACAAAAGTGTTTCGTTTGATGCTTGAATGACAAATATTTTGGTTTTAGATATTAAACTACTTTTTAGAAAACTATATTTAATACTAAAAATTATACTAATATTAATACTAGAATTATACTAAGCAAGAAACTTACAAGAATTATGCTAAAATGATCTAAAATATTATTAAGATGCAAATGCTTGCTAAGTGATGTGAAAAGTTCATTAAGCGTGAATTAAGGTTTATTAATGAAATAATTTCCTTAGAAAAGATAGTTATCTCACAACGTTGGCTTATATTGACAAAAATCTCTTAAAAAGATATTAATTACTAGATGTGTAGTTTGACTATTTTTCCGGATTTTGCCATTTAAAATATTTAAACCACAAATCTAAATAATCCAAAATTATTAATCAATTAAACCTTTTTCAAATCCACACTTAAATCCCAATTCACAATTTCACTTAACAAGCACTAATAAAACTACTCGCTACTCATAATGATCAAATAAGCAAAGCGAAACATTTTAAAACTAAGCTACACTATTGAATTGAAAAAGGATAGAAAATTGAACTGAGTTGAAGACCCGCAATTAAACGAATACCACCCGATTTATTTAGCTAAAACAAATAATCAAATTCGGTCTAGCTAAATAAACCCTTAAGCTCCTCGCCTCGTGAGTTGACCGGTACCAAAAGTCAAAACACAAAACAAATGAAACTGTTAACAGTTAACATGTTATAATTCTAAATTGCGTTTTACAGTTATAACACTCGGCCCAATCCAGCAGTTACCAATCCAACTTGGCCCAATTCAATTAAAATGGCCCTAATCGATTATGACGTGGCCCAAATAACAGAAGGATGTCCAACTAAAAGCCCATATCTCGTTCATGCAAACAGTTTAATAAACCACACGAGTAGATTTTAGGTTCAATTTCTAAATAAGCAAATCTGATAAGCTAGAACCAATAAGCACATAAGCTAAAACTCATAATAAGCTGGGATAACCATTTCAATAAGCAAAAGGAAAAAGCACTTAATCTACTTAAGAAAAGCAAACTTAATGAAAACAAAATCCTAAGGTCGATTATGCTCCACTTAATAAGCTCTAGCAAAACTTATTTAAACAAACGAGATTAAGACAAACACCATAGAATTTACAAAATAAGGACGATTAGAACCTAGATAAGCACTTAAACAAGATACCACAACAATTAGCTTAAAGGAAAAAACGCTATAACTAGATCCACAACTAAAAATACCTAATAAGCCTTTGCTCAAATGAAATAAGCACTCAACTATTTGAATAAGCAAACGAAAAACAGCAATAAGGACCTAGAATAAGCTATAAGCATTAAAACTACTAAAATGACAACTCGAATAAGCAAATGAGCACACAAAAGGTCAATGTAACAATATAAGCTCGCTTTCAACCAAATAAGCTGATTAGAAGCTTATCTTAACAGAAAATATGAGCTTCTATTCAAACAAAAATAATATAAGCATAGAAATAAGCTATACTCGAGCTTATTATAGCTTATTATTTCGAAGAGTGCTTAAAAACTATTGAAAATGAATCGAATGAGCTTTGATGGCTTATAGGAGTCATTTTCTTAGCATTTAAGATCTTTTGATTATACTAAGCTGTGAGAATAAGCACGAAGATACAACTTATAGAATAAGCTAACTCAAAAGAAAAGAAAATGAACTAATAAGCAACACAAATAGCAAACCGAGATCTTTAATCAACTTCAAACCATCTTTATTACATCATCATAATAAGCTTGCGAAATAAGCTAGTACAATAAGCATAAATTTCAAAAATAAGCTACTACTAAACTAAAATAAGCTAAAAAGTCGAAACTAAAAATAAAAAAAACTAAATTCCTAGGTGATCAAACTTGAAGGGAGCGTGTTTCCCTTTATAGCCAAATGATGGGTTAGATTCGTAAAATTATCCCAATAACCGCCACAATAATAAGCCAATCATTGGCAAGCAATCATGGGCACACGGATCGGGAGTGGAAAGAACCAGAGGATGAGTGGCACATGCCCTCCTTGCATAGCGTACCTCGTACGCATTTAATAAGAACCGTCAGATTTTTTTTCCTTTTACGCAGCAATACAAATGCATTGAGATTTATAAACTTTTCCTCCCTGTCATGTGTCCGATTATTATTGGTCCAATCTTGTGTAGTAGAGCATCACGTGACCGGGTGAGAATTCATTTCTTGGCACATGATCATACATCACTCTCACATCACCTTCATTTTATAAAACCAGACATTGTGACTTTCCTTGTTGGGCTTTTATTGGGCCTAGGTACGTTAGGATTGTTAGGTCACCCATTTAATATTGACCTAATGCCAGTAGAACTTGGTAGTTTCGACGTCATCATTGGCATGGATTGGTTAGCAAACCATCATGCAATGATCGTGTGTGATGAGAAGATTGTGCAGATTCCCTATGGAGATGAAGTTTTGATAGTCCAAGGTGATAGGAGTGGCAAAGGAAAGAAGTTAAAGTTGAGCATTATATCATGCACCAAAACTCAGAAATATATTAAGAAAGGTTGCCCAATTTTTCTGGCATAATTTACAAAGAAGGAAACCGAAGACAAGTCGGAGGAGAAGCGACTTGAGGATGTGCCGACTGTACAGGACTTTCTAGAGGTCTTTGCAGAAGATTTGCCAGGATTACCATCAACGCGACAAGTTGAATTCTAAATCGACTTGGTCCTTGGTGCCGCTCTTGTGGCACGAGCCCCGTATAGATTAGCACCATCGAAACTACAAGAGCTGTCTACTCAACTGCAAGAACTTTCTGACAAAGGATTTATAAGACTGAGTTCCTCACCCTGGGGAGCCCCAGTCTTGTTCGCTAAAAAGAAAGATGGATCTTTTCGAATGTGTATCGACTACCGCGAACTAAATAAGCTAACTGTAAAGAATCGATATCCACTTCCGAGGATTGATGACTTATTTGATCAGTTGCAAGGATCAAGTGTTTACTCAAATATCAACTTGAGGTCTGGTTATCACCAAATCAGAGTTCATGATGGGGACATTCCAAAGACGGTGTTTAGTACTCGCTATGGCTACTATGAGTTCTAAGTGGTGCCTTTTGGATTGACAAACGCACCGGCAGTATTCATAGACTTGATGAATCGGGTGTGCAAACCATACTTAGATAAATTCATGATCGTTTTTATCGATGACGTCTTGATCTACTCCAAGAGGAAGGAAGAGCGTGCAGAACATCTTAAGTTAATTTTTAGAGTTGCTTAAGAAGGAAGAATTGTACGCCAAGTTTTCAAAATGTGATTTTTGGCTTTCAAAGGTACAATTTCTCGGTCACGTGATTGATAGCGAAGGCATTCACGTGGACCCAGCTAAGATTTAGTCAATCAAGGATTGGGCATCGCCCAAGACTCTGACAAAAATTCATCAATTTCTAGGTCTTGCCGGCTATTACCGACGATTTATCAAAGGTTTCTCGAAGATTGCCAAACCTATGACGAAGTTGACTCAGAAGAGCATGAAGTTCGATTAGATTGAAAAGGCAGAAGCTGCATTTCAAATGTTGAAGCAGAAATTATGTAGTGCACCTATCTTGGCTTTACCCGAAGGAAGTGAGAACTTCGTGGTTTATTGTGATGCTTCTCACAAGGGGTTGGGCGCAGTTCTGATGCAAAAAGAGAAAGTCATAGCCTACGCATCACGCCAACTCAAGATCCACGATAAGAATTACAGTACACATGACTTAGAACTTAGAGCGGTGGTGTTTGCTCTTAAAATGTGGAGACATTATTTGTATGGTACGAAGTGCGTTGTGTTCACTGATCATAAGAGCTTGCAACATATGCTTGATTAGAAGGAGTTGAACATGAGACAACGTAGATGGTTGGAATTATTGAGTGACTACGACTGCGGAATTTGTTATCATCTAGGAAAGGCGAATGTGGTGGCGGATGCTTTGAGCCGAAAGGAACAGATTAAGCCACTACGAGTTCGAGCTTTGGTTATGACGATTGGTCTGAACCTTTTTGTGTAAATTTTAAACGCTCAGGTTGTGGCGGGAAAGGAAGAGAATTATGGAACCAAAGATTTGGGTGGTATGATTAAGAAGCTGGAGCCCCGTGCTAATGGAACGTTGTGTTTGAAGTATAGAAGTTGGATACCCTGTTTTGGTGACTTGAGAACTTTGATTATGCACGAGTTGCATAAGTCAAAGTATTCGATTCATCCTAGATCAGACAAGATGTACCAAGACTTGAAGAAACTGTATTGGTAGCCAAATATAAAGGTGAGATTGCCACCTACATCAGTAAATGTCTGACATGTGCCAAAGTCAAGGCCGAATGCCAAAATCCATTTGGTTTATTGGTTCAGCCTGTGATCCCAGTATGAAAGTGGGAAAACATTACAATGGATTTTGTAACCAAATTACCAAGGACGTCGACTGGACAAGATACAATTTAGGTAATTTTCAACCGCCTCACCAAATCTGCTCATTTCTTACCAATGAAGGAAGATGACTCGATGGAGAAGTTGACGAGATAATACTTAAAAGAAGTAGTCTCGAGGCATGGAGTGCCAGTTTCGATCATCTCTGATCGTGACGGCAGGTTCACATCTTAATTCTGGTAGTCTCTTCAGAAAGCTCTAGGTACTCAATTGGATATGAGTACAGCTTATCATCCACAGACGGATAGTCAGAGTGAGAGAACTATCCAAATGTTAGAGGACATGCTACGTGCATGTGTACTTGATTTCGGGAAAGGATGAGATAGACACCTACCATTAGTGGAATTCTCGTACAACAACAGTTACCATACGAGTATCAAAGCTGCACCATTTGAAGCATTATACGGCCAAAAATGTCGATCGCCTGTCTGTTGGGCTGAGGTTGGGGATGCTCAGCTTACTGGCCTAGAGATTATTCATGAAACTACGGAAAAGATCATCCAAATCAAGAAATGTATTCAAACGTCACGTGATAGACAAAAGAGCTACGCCGATAGGAGACGTAAGCCTTTGGAATTTCAAGTTGGAGATAAGGTTACGTTGAAAGTATCGCCATGGAAAGGGGTGATACATTTTAGCAAACGGGGAAGCTGAACCCTCGCTATATTAGACCTTTCAAAATTCTTGCTAAAGTAGGAACGGTTACATACCGACTTGAACTCCCAGAGCAACTAAGCCGGGTTCATAGTACTTTTCACGTTTCCAATTTGAAGAAGTGTTTCACCGACGAACCGTTAGCAATCCCATTGGATGAAATCCAGATTGATGACAAGCTTAATTTCATTGAGGAACCGGTTGAAATCATGGATCGAGAAGTTAAAAGACTAAAGAAAAGTTGCATCCTAATTGTGAAAGTCCATTGGAATTCAAGACGAGGTCTCGAGTTTACTTGGGAGCGCGAAGACCAAATGCAAAAGAAGTATCCACATCTTTTCGCTAACTCCGCACCTACATCCAAGGCTACGGCTTGAGCTTTGCAGACAAAGCTCTCTTAACAGGGGAAGGATGTCACACTGCGTATATATCAGATCAATATTTTAAACATTTCGATCATTATTTTGAATTTTATCCGATTCATTTGAATTTGACATAAAACCGAGAAGTTAACCCGCGTAAATCTGAAAAACATCATCGGACGCGTTCCGGCTTCGGACTTCAATTAGTTTACATGTTATATGCATTACTTTATCATATTAAAGTGTTACATAGGTCACGTTCACTTTCGTTTGCGATTTTTACATTTTTCACGTACGCCTTACGGTTTTATCATTTTACGTCAAACGGAGACCCGAAAACCTACCAACTTTACATGTAAACTTGAGTTATCATTCATTACGTATTATAAAATCAAAATTTCGTTCACTCTCCCCCTCTTGGACAAATTCAGACGCCTAAACTCCAAACCAAAACACCTTGAGTCCTAAATTAATTCAAGAGCATCTTATTTTGAAAGTCCAATGCATGTGTATGATAGTGACACATGAGAAAGTCATTCTCATGCGCAAAACCTTAAGCTAGACATAAACATGTGATCTCTTGGACACATGCTCCCCTTTGACTTAAAAATTTAAAGCCAAGACTCATTACTTGGACCTTTGCTAGAAAAATGGTGTGGTCTCCCCTCTTTGCTTGCATCTAACCGAACCACAAGGACCATGGTGTGAAATGGTTCAAATTTTGCTTGGCTATGGTTCCTATAATATATCATAACCCTAGCTCACTCCCTATAAATACAACACTATATCCACACTTAGGGTTTCATATCATTTCCATATCTTCAAAAATTTCTTTCTCTCCCTCTTTTCTTCTTGAAGCTCACGGCTCAAACACCCCTTATTAGGGTTTGAGTTTCTTTGATTTATTGCAAGATCCAAGCATACTAGGTTCATATCTAAGGTTATTTAGGGTGATTGCAATTATTGGTTCATTGTTTCAAGGGTTTATTTCAAGATCTACAAATTAGGGCTTGGTTATCATTTGGGGTTTTTTCAAGATCCAAGTCTTCCATTTTCATTTCTTATATTTCTTAAGCTTGTTCTTCACCTTGTAAGCTTACTTTGAAACTTATACTTTCATTTCTACTTTCATTCCATATTTACTTATATTCTTGCATAGATCTATAAATTCTATGGTGTTTGTGTTGATTTTTCAAAAAGAAATAAAATAGGTATGTTAAGCAAGTAAACTTTTATGAAACTTTTATGTAAATATTGTGTTTAGGGTTAAGCAAAGTGATTAGTGTGTTGAAATATTGATGGGGATGATATTAGACTAGATTAAGCGTGGTTTTTGTTGTGGATTAGTTATGGATGGAGATTAGGATAGATTATACACTATTATGAAGTTTGGTGTGATTTTTAGAAGCATTTACGAAAAATGATGTTGCTGATCCGTTTTTATTTTTAGGTTTTTGGACACTTAAGAATGTTTTCATTAGGCGAGAAGGTAGTTTTTGGATAGCTAGTTTTAAGTAGATATATTTTCATAATATTTGACAACACTAAAACCGGCACTTAAAAACGCAAGTTTATAGCCAAATGAAACTTGAACATTTTTTCGGCAAAATAGTTAATGTAGGTGTTTGATGTGAATAGTAAAATGGGTTTCCATACACTTTACAGGACGATTTAAAGCTTTTAAAACATTACGCGAAACTACAGTAACGACATAAAATAATAATTAGAACCATTAAAACGCGTTAACATATTTTATGAAAGCATTAAGGTTTCTAAAATAGTAAGTAAGGTAATATTAGCAAGATAGACATGGAAGTTAAACGTTTAGGTTTCCCTAGTGCGTTTAAGGAAATATGGATTTAGAAAATATAGGGGACGGTATTAACGTCCCGAAACTAAAAACTTTCCTAAAATAGAAACTTACTAAAAATGGCAATTTTCGATTAAACGCCGAAACTTAACGAAAAACTCTATAATTTTATTTAGTCACGTTTTGTTAATTAAACCAAAGCACAAACACACATGGATGTCTTTTTCTATTATAAACGTTTCGTACAAGTTTCGTATACTTTCCGTATTCCTAAGACGCGTCATTGATTTAGGTCGCGAGTAGGATCTCTTGGCATTGTATCTCTTCGTTGATTATTATCTCACCATTTGCTTAAGGTGAGTTTCATACCCATGTTTTACCTACTTTATGGGTGAGAAGACATGCTTGTTTTTAAACTATGGACACAGTTACTTACGTTACCCTTTTCTAGATTCGTGTGCGATGTTGCGAATAAACCACTATGCCCCGAACTATCATGAACAAGTTAATTTCTTAACTGATGGATTGGTTAAGTGAGCGCGAATGTTGTAAATAGATCTATTGGGACTAATTATCCCTATCCGGGTAAGTAGCGCTTACTAGACACGAACAAACGATATATACCAATGTAGGTAATTTCACTAGGTGATCTTGTCAGAATCCCCTTCTTGGCATTAATTTCTTGTTTGGCATATAATATGATACTTTAAATTTAGCTTTGGTGTCATGAGCTTAGCGCAACAGTAAATACTTTTTATGTGAAGTTGTATTTGTTATAACTGTCACACGCGTGCTGTGAACTTGTGGTCCATTCTTAATACTAAATTTAAACCTATGAATTCATCAACTTTATGTTGACTGATTTTAAGCATGTTTTTTCTCAAGGGGTGTGTAAAGCTGATTGTTCCTAAGTGCTATTTGATGTTGCATGCATTGCCGTTATGTCCTTTCTAAATGTTTATTTTAGAATTTAATACTCGTTGTCCCTTAAAAACATGTAATGAATTCCACTGTAATTTTTCCTTAAGCTTCCGCTAAAACTATTTCATTTATGTCGAGAATATTGTAAGACTTATTTTGTATTAATCAAAGCAATGAAATATGTTTGATCAAACTTCCATATAATGGTCGTTTACTTGATCTTGTGCGATGTATGCAATGACTTCACGCCTTTGGACACGTGTTATCCGTCCAGACCCTGTTTGGGGGTGTGACAATGGTGAAATTACACCGAGTTTCGTAGTTAGGATGAAATTTTTTTTAGAAAAATCACAACAATAAAGAGGAGGAAAGTTTGAAGATAATCGTTTCGCAAAAGCAAAGACCAAAGGAATTATATGACGGGTCGATTATTTTTTGATACGTCTTATAAATCAATGATGTAAAGTTTTGTATAAAGTGGTAGATATCGCCACTTGTCTTGTAAAGTATGTAAAGTATGGGATGATTAGGAAGTTGACCGTTACAGGAACGCCAACTTAGGATGTTGTTTTTTATCTATGATCAAGACGTCTGTAAATAGTTGTGTCTTTATCATGGTAAATGATCAGGAAAAAGTGTCTAGCAACTTGTATCTTAGACTTAATCTATTTGTTTCACAATTTTTAATTAACAGCAATTTATTTCCCTTTCCTAATAATTAACCATGGGTTTTACGCGAATAAGGATGTGTACGAGCATGCATGTCTATTCTGTTGTTACGACCATGTATGCATGTCTCAGCTGCCTTGTTAGTTTATTACTATTGGTGAAAGTTAGAAGATCTCTACCCTATATCGTTCTTCATCCTAACCCTTGGTTAAACTCGAATGAGGATCTGATTAAACACACATGTCTATTTCGTCGTTACGGCCATGTATGTGTGCTTTAGCTGCCTTGTTGGTGTGGTACTTTTGGTGAAAGATTGTAGAATGATCAACCCTAAGCCTTATTATAAAAAACCTATTTTACCTTTATAAACTTGTTACTCCTTAGATCTAGTGGTGGAGATGTGTATCTTTACCAAGCCTATGATAGAATACTCGTCACGACCGAGCAATTGAGCCAATTAGATACATGTTACCACATAGATTAGTTGAGTGATTTGAGTGTTTTCATCTTCCTATTTCGTGATATGTTTGGTTGTGTACTTGTTATAAATCAAATAAATGCTTAACGGAAAAATCCTTAGGGATACATTTTCATAAACTTCTAAAGGCTACTTAAGGACAAGTAGGATTCAAGTGGGGGATATTTGATGACATCAAATAACGTCACTTTTATAGCATCATTTATCCCATGTAATTAACCCATTTTGTATAATTATTTCAAAGAATTGTTACTTAATCATTTGTATTTGAGAATTGCAGTAATTATGGAGTACTTGGTGAAAGTTAACTAAAATGCGCGCATTCTAGAGCTT
Organism: Tanacetum coccineum; assembly: GCA_026074375.1. Classification (NCBI taxonomy): domain Eukaryota; kingdom Viridiplantae; phylum Streptophyta; class Magnoliopsida; order Asterales; family Asteraceae; genus Tanacetum; species Tanacetum coccineum. The sequence goes on along the minus strand of BQNB010140463.1, from coordinate 315 downwards.
AAACGTAGAAATATGAAGATTACTGATTCTGACAACCAATACGCCGTATCAATCAAGGAAGATACGGCGTATCTGTGCCTGCATTTCACCAAAGACCACGAAGGAAACAAGACCAATATGTCGTATCCAGAAGAACGCAATACGTTGTATTCAAGATATAGAATGTGAAGATTTTAGAAGATATCGAACGTGGTCCCTACTCCAAGAAACCCCCCAATACGCCATATAGAAGACTTTTGATACGCCGTATCGACCTTTTTCTAGACCTTATAAATAGAAAACTCAAAAATGAGTTTTAAGTGTGCTAAATCATAT
>BQNB010140462.1:5255-17411 GCA_026074375.1 Tanacetum coccineum | reverse complement strand
ACATTTAGAGGTCGTTCTCTTGTATCTAGCGCTGTGTATTATGAAGTAGCACCCCATGTGGTATTCCACTGCGTTGTTGTATGATTTTTGGGGGTGTTACAGGTGGTGTCTGGTGGTGTATGTCTGGATAAGGAATGATCTAAAAGAGCACTAAAAGAAGATGAGTCTGGTGAAGAATGACGATCCGATGAATGATGAGATACACGTCTCCATGCAAGTCTATAAGCAGGAATGGGTCTAACTCTCTTCCTCGCAGTCAACAACTTACGCGGCCCATTGAGGTGGGTGCGATAAGGTCGACTGAAAGGGATAGCCTCACCGGGTCGGACAAGAGTCGTTGAACGTCGATGAATCCCGGGTGGGGCAACAACAGGTGCAAGGGGAAACTCTGATAATGGTGTAAAGGTATCACGAGATGACGATACGGGTCTCTGCTCAGCAGGCTCGGACTCACCGTCCGCCTCTGTGTCATCAAAACACAAAAAGGGTGAAACCAATGACAAATCTGGTGCGGGAGGTAAATAATCCTCCAATGGATCAGAATCAGAAGAAGGTGAATAATCTACTAAATCAAGTACCCCGGCAGGTGAGACGACTGAAACTGTCCCCACCTCCAGTGTAACTATAGGGTCACTCGGAACAACAAGAACCTCAGGGATAACAGGGATAATAGCAGGAATAGCACCAAAGAGAATCACTCATGGGGCATGAGAACCCACACTCTTCTCAGACGAAATAGAAATAACAGGAGCAGCCATGACTTGCACAAGCACAAGTTTATATAAATCATCTTTATATGAAACCATGCATGTGCAAGAAAAGCCAAGAAATAAGTATGATGCGAAATATGATATGGCAAAATGATGAATAAAGTAATTATGTCAATATGATATATATAATCCGTACTTATATATATTAAATGCTATTATTATATGATATATATGTAAGCAGGTAAGGCATGTAGGACCATATACTGGTTATAGACCAGACCTAGATATACTACATGGTTCTCTATAACCTTGGCTCTGATACCAATCTGTCACACCCCCAAATGGGGCCTAGTCGGAAACACATGTCCGGGGGCGTGACGTCATAATATATATCACACAAGATACAAAGAATGACCTCTAAGGGTACGTTCAAAAATCCAACATCATTGCATTAATTAAAATAGTTAAAGTTTGACATAAGTTTAAAGAAAATATGCGAAAGCGAATAAAAGTTTTAGAAATTGACAACGATGTTTAAACAGTAGATAATAGCATTTCTTGAAAATCGGCCCAATGCATAGCGACACCAAATAGCAAGCAAAGACATCCACAGCTAAGCACCTGAGAAAAACATGCTAAAACGGTCAACATAAAGTTGAGTGAATTCATAGGTTTGAATTTAATATTAAAAGTGGACCACAAGTTCACAGTACGCACGTGACAGTTATAACAGATACAACTTCACATAAAAAGAATGTATTTACTGTTGCACTAAGCTCATGACACCGAAGCTCAATTTAAAAGGAAGCATTTTATATGCCAAATAGTATTCCACGCCCTAAAGGTATCTGACCAAGATCACCTATTGACATTCCGACATGGTATATATCCGTTTGTTCGGGACCTCCGAATCTAGTAAGCGCTACTTACCCGGATAGGGATAATTACTCCCAATAGATCTATTTACAACATTCGCGCTCACTTAACCAGTACGGTCGGTTAAGCAATTGACGGTTCATGATAATTCGGGCATTAGTGGTCTATTCGCTACTTAGGCAACACGTAATCAGGAAAAGGAAACGTAAAGTAACTGTGTCCATAGTTTGAAAACAAGCAATGTTTCTCACCCCAAAATAGTAAAGTAAAAGTAGTAAAACATGGGGCTATGAACTCACCTTAGCAAAATGAGCAAATGATAATCACGCAAGTAAAAGATGATATAGAAATCTAGCCGCGACCTAGAATAATAACGCGTCTCAGAAACACGGAAAGTATGCCAAGAATTGCACAATATGTTCATCACCAAAATACATCCATGTGTGTTTGCTTTAGTTTGATTATCAAATCATGACGAAATAAAATCATATAGTTTTTCGTTAAGTTTCGGCGTTTAACCAAAAATTACTATTTTTAGAAAGTTTCTATTTTAGGAAAGTTTTTAGTTTCAAAACGTTAATACCGTCCCCTATATTTATTAAGTTTCCATATTTTCAAAACACACTAACTAGCCTTAATCGTTTAACTTCTATGTCCGTTTCGCTAAATTTTTACCAAACTTACTATTTTTAGTAACTTTATCGCTTTTCCCAAAATATGCTAACGGCGTCTTTAAATGATACTAATCAATAGGTATGTGTTACTATATGTTTCGCTAGTGTTTAGAAAGTCCAAAAATATCCAAAAGTGTCCGAAAACTCATTTTACTATTCACATCAGCATACTATTCACTTGGTTTTGCCGAAAAATGTTTCAAGTTTCATTTGGCTATAACTTGGTTGTTTTAAGTCCAATTTTAATGTGCGATATATGAAAAACTATCTATTCGAAACGAGCTCTTCAAAAACTACTTTTACGCCTAATGAAAACATTTTAGGTCGACCAAAAACTCAAAACAAAATCGGGACAGCTAGCAGTTTTTGCCAAAAATGCAACCAAAATCCACCCAAACTTCACAATAGTGCCTAATCTAGCCTAATCTCCACTCATAACTAATCCACAATAAAACCACACCTAAATCTAACCTGTTCCATTCTTTTCTATTGTTGCAACACTCGTCAACTCTCATCTCACAAAGAACATAATATTTAACTAGTAAAATAAAGTAGTATAATTATTTATGAAATCTTGTCTTTAAAATCTTTCAAAAATTAAAACACAACATATGAATGTATGGATCTTGAACATATAAGAAGAACATAAGAAAAACCACAAAGAAAGATTCAAGATACTTACAAGAATGAAGAACAAGAAGTAATAACACAAGATCTATTCCTAAAATCACTAGATCTTGAAAAACCCCAAATAATAACCAAACCCTAATTTTTATATCTTCAATAAAACCTTTAAATCAAAGAACCAATACTTGCAAACACCTTAGATGTTCTTAGAAATAAACTTAATATGCTTGGATTATGCAAGAAATCAAAGAAAATGGGAACCCTATAAGGGTGTTGGTTGGCCGTAGGTAGAAATTTTTGAAGGCTTGAATGTGATTATGAAACCCTAAGTTATGATATGTGATGTTATTTATAGGCCAAGAGTTTAGGGTTTTGTACTTGTCAGTGGAGTATAAGTTACCAACACACAACCAAAAGTTTGTGGTAGTCTTGTTGCGGTCGGCCAAAACCAACCACAAGGAACCATGTTCATATTATTATGAGTATTAGTTTCATTATACTTGGTCTAAATTTAGAATTTTGGTTAAATGTACAAGTCAAAGTGAGTAAGCATGCATTTGTCTTGACTTGGATGGATGAGTGTGCATGAAATGGACTCTGGTATATGCTTAAATACACATACCTTTTACCTAATAAAACGAGCTAAAGAGACCAATAATGACCAATAATACATGAAAAATACATTGTATTCGTTTGTATTGTGAATTGTGTCATGCAGGTAACGAATATTCAATAAAAGGACAAAAACAAAGCAAAACGGACAAAACCAAGCACGAGAATGGAATGAGCGCGAAAAAATCGAAGCCGAAGGCGTATACATTTTTAATGCCCACCCGTTAACCCAAAATTTAATGGGCCGGGTCAGCCCAATAAGGGTTGTATCTATATAAACCTTAAAACCTTAAACCCATATTCCATTTTTAATCCAAAAATCCAACCCATTAAACCTAAAACTGGCCCAACATAATTATAAAAGGCCCAAATCCTCTTACCCGGTCAAACTTATACAATCAAAACGGGTCAAAGGTCCAAGTTATAAACAGTTTAATTACTGTTTATCTCTTCCAAAGTTTTTCCCTCCCTCTCGTTTTCACCATTAACAAACACCCAGGGTAAACCACCCTTTCACCCTACGCTCCCATGCTTCTAGAACCCCCTGACACCCTCTGACACACACCATTTAGCCACGCTAGCGATCCCAGAGGCATTCATTGGTGGATAAAACATCACATCAAATCAAGAGCTCATATGGATTAAAGAGCAAGGCGGTTTGGAATGGAAGGCTGAGATGAAAAGCTTATGAGCTCCTCACACAAGAAGCACAACCTGCACCTTGGTTCTTCTATAAATAGGGCTTAAATTCTTCATTTGTAATCATCTAATCTAGGAGTAGGAGTAGCTTAGTAGAATAGCTTATTTTAGCTTATGTCTTTTATGTAATTTCTGCTTTTCTTTATCTTGTAATGAACTTTTAATTAATAAAATTTTGTTTTTCTTTTTAAATGAGTTTTAATTATGTCTTTACTCTTAAGCATTTTGGTTGAGTTTAAGTTTACATATGATTTATAAGCTTTAATAAGCTCTCCTTTACTTACAAGCTACTGCTTATTCACTTAAGCTTTGCTAAAGCTTAAGTGAATAAGATTTCCATTTAGACAATTCAAAAATTGATTGAATAAGCCAATGGGAAGATAAGCCAGATTTGGATGGGCTTATGGGCTTATTTAGAGCTTATAATTAAGCTAGCTTATAAATAAGCTCATTTTGAGCATTTAAGTCCCTGTTTAGCTGGGACAAAGGTACTATCTCTTCCTTTTACTTAATTAAGCTTATTATCTGTTCTGCTTATTATTCTGCTTATTTGAGCTTGTTAATGTTTAATTGTATTTATTATGCCTCTTAGTAGCTTATCATATTAGCTTAATGCCTGGTCTTAAGTATAAATAGAGTTTTGAATAAAATCTGCTTTATGTTAGTTAAAACTGCTTATTCTAGTTTGCTTATTTCCTGTGCTTATTTCTGAGTTTTTAATGCTTAATTGTCCTTATTTTAGTTTATGCTTAATCTGTTTTCACTTTTTGAATCATTTTACAATCTGTTTTAAGCTTAAAAAGTGATTTCTAGTTTCTAAAGGGGTGTTTGGGACAAGGTTTTAAAAAGGGTCAAATAGTGGTAAATTTGTTTTAGTACTTAATTTACTTTTCATTAGCTTAGATTTAGTGTAAATGCAAGTTTCCATAAGATTAGATTAGGTAGTATTAAGTTTTGAAGGTTGTTTTAGGAAAAATGCAAGTCTGGAGTTTAAAAGTTTTGCAAATCAGCTTATTTTGTGGATTGTCTTAGAAAGGGACTTGAATTGTATTCTTTGTGTCAAAATGAGTCTCTAATGCAAGAATTAACATCTGTTTTGAGTCATGGGTTTTTGAAAGTTATTTTTTTATGAAAATCAGTTAAGTAGTCAAGTTTCATAGTTTTGGCTAAAAGGGTCTCTTTGTGCAGATCATGTAAGGTCAATTCATAACTTATTTTAGGTTAATCTTTGCTAAATTTAGCTTATAATGGTCTTAAGTTTATCTGTTTTTTTTGTTTTTAGTTGGTAAAAATCCTTTTTGGAGTCTTAAAAATTAAGCTGCACATTATCATTTTTTCAAAAAAAGTCAAAATACAAAAGTAATGTGACTGCCATTTCCTCAAGTCTTTTCTAACTTTTTTACTTGTCCAATTTTCTAATTTTTAACTTTTATGTATTCCATGGTCATCAAACTCAATCTGTTTTGAACTTTTTGCTCATTTCTAGTGCTTATTTGTTTATTATCTAGCTTAAGAAGTAGGCAAAAAGTCTTTTAAGTCCTCTATAGTCCTTTTAGAGTCAATATGCTTTTTAGCTAATTGGAGTCTTTCAGCTGTTGCCATTTCCTTATTACTAGTTTGTATAGCTTAGTGAGTCTAGGGTAGAGTCTGTTTTAGCTTATTTTGTTTTACCATTTGCTTATTGAGTCTATTAAAACCAAACAGTTTTAGCCTAATGTCAAAAAGGCTTATAAGCTAAATCTGTCCCTTTTTCATAGCTTTTTTCTAGCTTATCTAATAAGTTTCAGTCATAAGACCTTTTATTAAGTTAGCTTATTTTTGCTTGTACTTTAGCTTTTTCAAATAAATAAAAAAAATGAAAAATAAAAAGTATGTGCAAAAAGAAAGGTCACAAGATTCGAGCCTGTGACCTCTCCCTTTCACACTCAACGCCTCACACACAAAACACTTAACCATATGCGCCCTTGGGTCTTTTCTGAAAGACTCTAGGGTGCATTTGGTTTTAAGGGTTTGTTGACTATTATGCTTAATAAGCTGTTTTGCTTATTTACAGCTTATTAGCATAAGCTCTTTAGCCAGTTTTATTTTTCTTAGGTTTAGAATAGTTTAAAGTATTTTCTGTAATTTTTCTAGAATTTTTAAAACTAGTTTACTATTTTTAATGATTTATTTAGATTAAATCCATTTTAATTCACATTAAATAAAAAAATATATATATATAATTCTTTTTTAAAAAAATTATTTTTAGTTATTTAGGATTTATAAAAAAATGAAAAAACATTGTTATTGTTAAATTTTGATTTATTTGCTTAAATGTCGCGTTTTTAATTTCCCATTATCGTTTTATGCTTAATTTCTTAAATGCTTTAATTGTTTACTTGTTTTTACTTGCTTTTACATGTTATTTGTATTTTCATTAGTAGTTATAGAAACCAAAATCAAAATTTCTTAAACCACTCAAATCACGCGATCATGAACTTAACCGATTTTTAATTCGCACTTCGTCGGGATACGACTCGGGAAGGTTTTGAATTTTACTTTGGATAAAAGTAATCTTTTTAAATCCTTACGGAATACTTATTATTATACTATTATTGAAAATTGCTATTTTAGTTATATATATATATATATATATATATATATATATATATATATATTATATGTTATTATAATAAGGATCAATTTTTGGCGCTGCTACCGGGGAGGTGTGTTACGATTATCGTGTTTCGTTCGAAGATTAGTGTTTAAAGACCATTCCTCGTGAAGTTATGGCTTTCAATTGTGAATATTTTCTTCTTATTATAAAAAAGAAATACAAAAATATTTTACACATCTATTTTAATTTTCTTTTAATATTAAAAAATACCAAAAATATTTTTCTTTCTTATTTCTTATGTTCTATTTGAAAAATCTATAAATATTATTCTTTATCCTCTTATATCGTTTAATTCTTATCTTCTTTATCCTCTTATCCGTTTAATTCTTCGACATGTCTTCGTATAACCATTTTGGTTGCTCGAGGTGTGGAGGTCTGTTTAACGGTGGAAATTGTCCAAGTTGTAGCATTATAGGAGCCGAAAACGAGTTTGTCTATGACCCTAATCTTTTTACTTACAATAATACACCCGACTTTTATAATCCAAACCTCCACAAGCCCCAGTACAGACTACTAGTACTAATTAATTTTTGAAACGATTCTCACTTTGGTTATGATTGTCCACTATGGTTCCCGCTTGTCTATGAGCAGGAACCGAGCTACAAAAAAAACTTCAGTGATAACTCTTATTCACAAAATTCACCGAGTTTTCCACAACAATATCTTTGCTGTGAAAGCTGTGGGGGTCCTCATGAAAGTTTTCAGTGTCAACCGATGAACCAAAATTTCTATTATTCTTTCAGTTTTAGACAAATAAACATTTCACAATCCTTCCCCGCAAGTATCCCTTCATATCACCTGCCGCCTTAAGAAACGAGTGTGGAAATTTTGCAAGCCAGAGAAAACCTAATGAAATATATACAAACCTTTTTAATGAAGTTTAATCGTATATCTTTTAGAGAAACGCCAAAGGTTTTATCGCTAGCTTGGGAGAATTTTTTGAAATTCAGCATGCTTTTAGAGAAAAGCAACATCAACCAGAGGATATACAAGATTTGCTTCATAAACTTCTTAAAGATTTGCAAATTATAAGAGAGGAGATGGCAGATTATATTAATACTCCGAGTTGGAATTGTCCTGCTTTCTATGACGATGATGATGAGTACACTATTCAATATAATGAATATTTATAGAATTCGTCTAATGCAATCACACCCGATTTACCAACCGAGGAACCCGATAACTCTCTAAGTATGGGGGACGAGCATCTTAGCACTATTTCGGAAACGGAATCAGACGAATTAATAAAGTCTAGTGTTGAGGACCTTGTCCCAATCCCAAGTGAGTCCGAGAGTATTTCCGACGATACGTTTGATGTTCCTTTTTGTGATAATAATTCTCCTCCTCTTGATGTTTTAAACAATCACTTTGAGATTTTCTCTGATTTTAATGATGATTGTACTTCGAGTGATGACGATTATGGTGAGGACATTGATTATGTTGAGGCATCACCTCCCGATTCTGAGCTCGTCAGCTTAGATGAGGTGAAGGATTTTTACCTAGAAGATGGAGAGAATGACACTGATATTCTTCTGAAAATCGAGGATGATATACTTCGTGAAAAATTGTTGAATATCAATGTTCTTATTGCTAAGATCGAATCTTTAAATGACAATCCCACTCCTGATTGTGTGCTCAAGTCTTCTTCCCCATTTCCTATCCCCGTTGAGGATAATGACTCTTTCTTTGAGAAGTCCGATACTTCTCTGTCTTATTCAGATAATTCTTTACCCGAATTCGAGACTTTTAGCGATCATACGGAAGAGACGAGTAGTGGCAGTACCACTACTCATTCTGATAACTCTTTTCCCGAGTATGATTCATTTCTCATTGAGATTGAGCCCGATCAGGGTGAGTTGACTAGCGTTGTTATGGATGATATTTTGGGAGAACCTCGTGTTCATATGTCTAATGTGTTACCCACCCATCCCACCCTTATGCTGGATTCGAACTTCATTCCTTCTGATGATTCCCTTGGATTTGATCTTGAAGTTTCTTTTCCTTCTGGAACTAGAAACAAGATTTTTGATCTGGGGATATTCTTTGAAGTCCAATCCAAGAGATTTCTATCTCGGGATACATTTTCTATCTCATTTATCCGTAATCCTCTTTTTCCAGTGATTGAGACTTTGCTTCCATTTTCATCTAAAAATGAAGACAAAGTTTTCAATCCTGGTATTCTTTCTTCTAATCTCTTATCTCATCCGGGCAAAATCACTTCTGATTTTTTCTGAGAGCCCGATGATGATTTCTGGAGGGGACATTCCGTTCTTGGATGTCCCGTTTCTCCATTTCTATCCCTCTTGACAAGCTCAAGTATGGGGGATCAAGTCAGGCTCAAGACTCGAATAACGAAAATAAGCACTTTGTGGGTGGCAACCCATGCTTATCCTTAGTAATAGTATATTAGTATAATATTTCTAATAAGTGTAATGTGACGAGGCTCGACTCTTCCTTTCTCGCGTTTTCGTGTTTTGTGGTTTATGTCCAGGATTGCCTCGGATTTTAAAGACTCTCGTGCTCGTGGTTTTGTCCATCGTCCACTCGATCTTAAATCCTTCGCATGCTTATATATGGGAATCCAATATCCTAGATCTTATTGATTTAACGTTTATCTTTTAGCATAATTAATAAACGGCTTTAGATTTGCGTAGAAACCCCTTAATATTTGGATTATGCCTTGAAATTAGTATGGGGGTGACAGTCTCACATTAAGGACAATGTGTAGTTCTAGTATGGGGGGATCTTTTGATTCGATCTCACTTTCATTTGCCTTGCCTTCACGTAACCCCGTTTTACCACCAAAAATAACATAAATATGCCAAAATATGCAAAAATTTATTTTTTTTTCAAAAATAAAATAAGTGTTTAGACACGATGTTTTGTCTTTTTAAGGAATAAATTTTGACTTGATCGAGTATGTTGCGCTCTAGCTGGCCCTTTAACTTATATAAATTTCAGCTTTTGCTAGTCTTTTATATAAGAAGCTTTAAAACGCGAGTTCTAGCTTATAAAAAGCCAAGAAAATGCAAGTTTCCATGATAGACTTTAAATATGCAAAGCTTGTTTTATTAGACTAAGCATTCGCGGATCTTTTTATTAAAGATTTTAAATTTGCGAAGAACGAGAAATGATAGAGTTTTATATAAGTTAGATGCTAAACATACAGTAGTTGGATCTCTTTAAGGCTCATAGAGGTTAATTGTGGCTTTTTGCTCCCATCAGCTTAATAAACATTATATAATTGTTAAATAAATAAAGTTACTTTAGGTTTTTGCGATTCTTAGTTTAAATCACTTTGTAGAGATTCCTTCTGGTGAAAGTAAGGTACACATCGAGGTTTTGTTAGTGTTGTGGGAAATAGGCTACCGATTCCTGACGGCTCGCTACCGTTGTCTAGGTAGTTAAAAGACCACAAGACTTGAAATTTGGCTGATAATAATAATAATAAACCGAAGCCGAAATAAGACCACTATCTCTTGCCGGCTCACAACCAATGCAGTAGCCGTTTAAAGGGTGGAGGTAATAATAATAATAAAACCGTGGGCTGATAAAAGTTTACTGCATCTTGCCGGCTCACAACCGATGTTGCAGCCTTCTAAAAGGTCAAGGATCACCGAGGTCAAAATAAGACTAATGGACCATGATCGGCTCGCATACCGATGTGGCAGTTATTTAAAGGACCGAGGTTTAATAATGTTGCAATAATAATAATAACAATAAAGCCAAATTTCGACTCTAGGGTTATCTAAAAAGGATAACCCCTAAATCATGCGAAATTAGAACTTTAATGTGGACCTTATTCTCACCATATCGTCTCTTTAGGAAAGGATTTCAAACTAATTGTGGTCTAAACCGGGTTAGCTTTATATGAATAAGAATTTAATTTATTTATCACCAATAGTAATAATAATAATAATAAAATCTTTAGAGGATTTAGGAAATAAGGGAGCGAAAAGTAGTTATGCATCCGCAATTAGCATTTATAAGTAGTGTTAGCATCTTAACTTGTATTTAACAATGATTTCATTTTTAAGCTTGGTTTGGGGCAGGTGAAAAATCAAGGACGATGAATTTATCCTTTAATTGTTCCGTGAATTTATGATATGTTTATAATAATAAATGCATAAAAATGGTAAAACGGGGAGCTTTTCAAAACTAGTGATTTCTCAATCTCCTTAGATGAACGCTTTGCTACTTTTCAAGGTAATTAGTTTAAGGGGGTTGAAATTCTTAGTTTTCTAAGTGTGCGATTATGACATTGCGTGAGGACACAGCAATAGCTTAGTATGGGGAATTTTGGTATGTGCTTAAATACACATACCTTTTAACTAATAAAACGAGCTAAAAAGACCAATAATGACCAATAATACATGAAAAATACATTGTATTCGTTTGTATTGTGAATTGTGTCATGCAGGTAACGAATATTCAATAAAAGGACAAAAACAAAGCAAAACGGACAAAACCGAGCACGGGAATGGAAAGAGTGCAAGAAACCGAAGCCGAAGGCGTATACATTTTTAATGGGCCAACCCGTACCCATTTTAATGGGCCGGGTCAGCCCATTAAGGGTTGTATCTATATAAACCTTAAAACCTTAAACCCTTATTCCATTTTTAATCCAAAAATCTAACCCATTAAACCTAAAACTGGCCCAACATAATTATAAAAGGCCCAAATCCTCTTACCCGGTCAAACTTATACAATCAAAACGGGTCATAAAACAGCAGGGACCATTTTTGCCATAACCCAAAACCCTCCTTTTACTTCTTTTGTTATAAACCACAAGGACCAATTGTGCCACTTCCAAAACCTTATTTATAACTAAACTTGGGCTCAAAAAGAAAACGAAAAGAGTAAGAAAGGTGAGGGGCTTGGGTTGCCTCTTCCCCATACTTATCTTTTAAACCCTGCTAACCATAACAGTACCCTCAACCCACTCCCGCCAAAACCAAACCACCACTTCCCCACGGTTTTAAGCCAAACCACTATCCAAGGTACCACTCACAGCTCACCTTCACCTCTCCCCATAACCTATTGCCCCTATAACCCTTTCCCTGTTAACATTTCACACAACCCGAAGTCAATATCAATGGTGAGATCATGAGAAGGCAAAGAGAAGGGTTAGGATTGCTTGGGAAGGCTTTGCACACTCACAACAAACTCAGTCCAAGCTGTTTGGACCTCTATAAAAGAAGAGAGAGCAAGCCGAGACACACACACCATTTTTTATGTTTTTTTTAGCTTAATTTTAAATTCCAAGTCTGTCTTTTAATTATTTGAGTATAACTCAGTCATT
>BQNB010140461.1:1439-17411 GCA_026074375.1 Tanacetum coccineum | reverse complement strand
GTCCAATAAAGCTAAATCCAAACACTCCTTTACTTGTAAGCTGTCAAAGCTAATTGAGATTAAAATCTATTTATCAACTAAAACAGATTAACTTTTTATCTACTTCTATTAAGATTGACCTACTTAAGCTAATTAAGCTGTAAAATGCCTAGCTTATTCATGAAAATAAGCTAGTTCCTCTACTATGCTTATACTACCACTATGACAGAATTTTTAGAAAAGTGAGATTACTTCAACTAACTTTTATGAAACCTAAAAACAGCTAACTATACATCTTTAAACAACATGCTTTTCAAAGAAATAAGCTAGATTAATGAGAAATAAGCAAGTATAGAAAATCAACTTTAAGCTAAAATGAATCTAAAAGAGTGAAACCTGAAAATTAAGGAGTCTCAGGACTAGAGCCACTCTAGTTGAGTGAGTGGCTCAAATTGTGAACCTAAGTGACTTCCAAAGTCTCTAAACCCAAGCTTTTAGCTCAATAAGCTGAAACAGCTTATTTCTCCTTTGATGCTTGAAAATGAGCTTTATCAACCTTAAGTGATCATGTTTTTGATGTAAGTAGGTAAAAATGAGTAAATGAAAGCTTAAACAACAAAATTTGACTAAATTTGAGCTTATAAGAAGCAATAAGCTAAATGAGCTTATTTAAAGCTTATTTGATGAAATCGAGTTGAAATTGAAATCAAAGAACACACAAAGTTTGAATTCTGAATTATATTGCTAAATTTATAAAGTACAAGATGAAAGGAACAGAGTACAAGTGCTTAAAAGCTATTTAGAAAATTTGAAAGTAAATGGCTTAAAAAAAACGGGAAATTACAAAGTAAAAGTTTAAAAACAAAATCAACAACAGAAAAATGATGTCTAAGCCTGCTATTTATAGAGAAGAGGTGAAGAGAGGGGAAGAATTCTAGAGTGATCCATTCAATCTCAATCGTTGATCTTTTATAAGCAAATTGTGGCCGTTGGATAAGAAAAATGAGGTGTCCTGGCCAATGGGCTGCTGCCACGTGTTGGATTGTGATTGGGGAGAGTGTATGAGAAGGATTGAAGGCTTATAAAGGAGCGGGGGAGGGTGATTTGCGAAGTTGGGTTGTGTGAAATTTGGGCGGGAAATGCTGTTGAAGTTGTTAGGCAGTTGCGAGAAAGGCGGGTTATTGTCTGAATCTTTGAGATATTGACACATTCGGTCCCCGTCTTTGCTTCCGCCCAAATGTAGTTATAAACAAGTTTGGAGATGTGCAAAATCAGCCCTTGTTGTTCCTTTGCTCTTTTTCTTCTTTATAAAACATTTTTCTTCTTTTGCAACTTTGGCCCTTGAAACTTCTATCTTCCACATAAGCCTCTAATCTTTGAACACTTGACAACTTTGGCCCTTTGACTTGTAATTTGACTTTTGACTTCCTTTATTTCTTTCTTTGACTGAGTCGGGCTGATCCGGCTGTGATCTCTGGCTGATTTCTCACTCTTGCTCTTGTCTCTTTGTCTTTTTCCCGTTTCTTGTTAGTTTTTGATCGTTTTTGCTTCTTTTTGTCTTTTCAATCCTTTCCTGCACAATTGAACACAAAAGCACACATTTTCTATTCTTTTGGCATTCATTTGGCTTTTATTTGGCAAAATCCCGGGTAATTTAATGTATAATTAAGCAAATATCAGTTATCTACTAATCCCATGGTATACAAGTGATCTAAGAGAAAGGATTTAAGTCTATCATAACAAGCTTTGGGTGCTTTTTGAGACCATAAAGAGCCTTTTTGAGTTTGAAAACGTGGTTGGGTTTTTTGAAATCTACGAGTCCAGGGGGTTGAGCAACATAGACTTCTTCGTTTATAAAACCATTTAAAAAAGCACTTTTGACATCCATTTGAAAGAGTTTAAAGTCATGAGCACAAGCATACGCAAGAAGAATTCTTATAGATTCTAATCTTGCCACAGGGGCATAAGTTTCATCGAAATCTATTCCTTCATGTTGATTGTATCCTTGTGCTACAAGTCTAGCCTTGTTTCTAGATACAATACCATTTTCGTCAAGTTTGTTTTTAAAGACCCATTTTGTACCTATGATGGTTTTGTTTTTAGGAGGGGGAACGAGGCTCCAAACATCATTTGTTTTAAATTGATTTAGTTCTTCTTGCATAGCTATAGTCCAACTTTCATCTTGTATGGCTTCCTTAATATTTTTAGGTTCTACGGAAGATATGAAACAAAAGAAGTTGCTTTGATTTTGGACATGAGATCTTAGGGTTCTTTCATTAAGATTTCCTATGACGATTCCTAGAGGATGATCTTTAGAGCTTTTGATGTTTGTGATTTCTTTGTTTGATGGTTCATTTTCCTTGATTTCTAAGTCTTTATCTTGGTTTTCTATGATGTCATTTTCAAGAATATCATCATCTACTAATGGTGATGATTTAGGAGGAGGAGTTTCATCAAACTTAACATTGAGAGATTCTTCTACTTTCATGGTTTCTTTATTTAGAACCGTGTAAGCTTTGCTATTGGGAGAATATCCCATAAATACACCTTCGGTTGATTTAGAATCAAATTTTGTTAGATAATCTTTGATGTTAAGAATAAATCATTTACTACCAAATACTTTAAAATGTTCTAGAGATGGCTTTTTACCTTTGAAAAGCTCATAAGGAGTTTTTCCTAGGAAAAGTCTAATAGGAATTCCATTTAGAATGTAGGTGGAGGTGTCGACGGCATTACACCAAAATTTTTTAGGAATTCATTATTCATTTAGCATTGTTCTAGCCATTTCTTGTAAGGTTCTATTCTTACGTTCTACTACCCCATTTGATTGTGGAGTACGAGGAGCCGAAAAGTTATGAGTAATGCCGTTAGCATCACAAAAAGCTCCAAATTGTACTTCATTATCAAATTCCCGACCATGATCTGTGCGAATTGAAATAATGGGGCAACCCTTTTGAATTTGGATCTTTTTGCTTAGAATTTCAAAGTGGTCAAAAGCTTCATTTTTATGTTTTAGAAATCTTGTCCATGTATACCTTGAATAGTCGTCGACAATGACCAAAGTATAGAAGTTTCCTCCATAACTTTGAACGGCCGACGGACCAAACAAGTCCATATGTAAAAGTTCTAGACACTTAGTGGTTGAAACCATGTTTTTAGCCTTATGGCTTTCATGTACTTGTTTTCTGACGTTGCAAGCGTCACAAAAATGCTTTTCAAATTTTAGTTTTGGTAAGTTTCTAACTAGCTCTTTAGATGATAGCGATTGTATAAGTCGCATATTGGCGTGACCCAATCTTCGATGCCATAAGGTCGAAGTATCATCTATTGAGGTTAAGCAAAGGTTGTCTTTTGGTGAGTTCCCCATTTTCATTATGTAAAGGCCATTTTTCCTAATTCCTTTTCCTATGGTTATGTCGTCTTTGAGTATTTCGCTACCGGTTTCGCTAAATAATACATTGCACTTTTTATCGCATATTTGACTAATACTAAGAAGATTAAAGCTAAGGTTTTATACGTGACTAACATCATGGATAGAGTGGGAATTATGAGTAATCATACCTTTACTGATGATCTTGCTTTTAGTACTACCACCAAACAACACATTACCTCCGTCAATTGCTTTGTAAGATGAGAAGAGTTTCTTGTTACCTGTCATGTGTCTCAAACAACCACTGTCTTTGATCCATTCGTCTGGTTCAAGTTTGACCTTTTGTCGTACCTATATTTATAGGACAACTCAAGCATTCGGTCCCCAATATCTCATGGGCCCGTTAATGTTATGCATACCATTTGGTTGACCCACATAAGGGAATGGAGGATAAGGACTCCATTGGTTGTACATAGGTGGTCAAAATAATTGCTCTTGTTGAGTTTCATAATTCCAACAGACTTGGTGATAGTCACTCATAGGGTACAAAGTATTAGGTCTCCTATGGGTCGTTTTATAGGGCGTTTGGATTCTACTCTTTCCATGGCCTTGACTAAGTTTTAAGACTGGTGGTTGTTTGCTATTCTTAGGTGTGCCTAAAATAGACTTTTTAGTTATTAAAACGGAGTCATTTTTCTTTATGATGTTAGATTCAAGCATATTCCTATTTTCTGCACTGTCAACAGATCCCCGATGCTGTTCGTCTGAACTAACCGGTTCTGTTGTCAATGGAACCGGCAATGCCGGTTCTACAGAAGGCATTTTTTAAATTTGGGAGACCAAGTTTTTGATTTTAGTGTTGCTAGAGGAAGCTATATTCTCTGTGTATCCTAATCCACATTTGTCTTTTGATGATTTTTGCATTTCGACCATTTTTTGCAAGGATGAACTACTATTTTCAAAATTAGCTAGTTTTAGTTTTAGAGAGTTAATTTCAATTTCAAGCTTGTCACAAACATCACAGTTGTTACTTATATCTTTGTTCTTCTCTAATAGTTCTAGCTTGATTTTAAGTTCATTATAATTAATTTTAAGTAATTCGTTTTTAGCCTTTAGGTGCTTATTTTTGTTAATAATCCTAAGACTAATTTTGCAAAGTTTATCATACTCATTTTGTCTTGAGTCATTATCTAAGGATGAGCTACTATAGTAAGGAGTATAAGATAATACCTTGTTTTCGTGTGCCATGAGACAAATTTCTTCTTTATCATCTCCGCTATCACTCCAACAACCCACCACGAACGCCTTTTGATCGTTGTAAGAATTCTTTGGGCAATCACTAATGAAGTGGTTTGGATCGCCACACTTGAAGCACCTTCGGTCTTCTTTCTTGTCTTCCTTGGCCTTTCGGAAGTTTTTCTTGTCATCGTAGGGTTGTCGGACAAATTTTCCTCTTCTTCTAAAGAACTTTTTGAAATCCCTAACGGCCATTGCATATTCTTCGTCGTTGCTATCCGAGGAAGATGCATCCTCATCACTTAAGACTTGTCTTGCTTTTAGGGCAAGAGATTTGTACTTTTCTTTCTTGTTCTTTGCACTTTCCAAGTCCTTCTCAAGTACTACCTCATAGACTTTGAGATTGCCGACTAGTTCGTCTAGAGATAGTTTTGACAAGTCCTTGGATTCTTCAATCGCCGTCACCTTTGGACGCCACTTGGAAGGGAGAGCCCTTAAGAATTTCCTAACATGATTTCGACTTGAAAAAGATTCATCAAGTGCTTTGAGTGATGTAATGATTGTATTAAATCTAGAAAAGGCACAATCTATAGTTTCATCATCGGTTATAGAGAACTCTTTATATTTTTGTACAAAAAGATCTATTTTATTATCTTTAACTTGTTTGTTACCTTGATGAGTAGTTATTAAAGAATCCCAAATATTTTGAGCGGTATCGCACATGAAAATTCTTTCGTATTCCTTTTAGGTAAAGCATTGTATAAAACCATTTTTGCTTCATCATTTTTGGAAATCATTTTCTTGTGGTTCTCATCAAAATTTTCATATGGAATAACTATATCTTTACCATCTTTGTCTTTGGTGGTAGGTTTATAGTTACCATGTGCTATAATGTACCAAAGATCAATATCTTTAGATTTCACATAAGTTCAAAACGGTTTTTCCAATATATAAAACAATTTGCCTCGAATAGAATTGCAAAGATTGACCTTCTTTGTAGTTTTCCGAATCCATAATCGTTTTAAAGATTTAAAATACAATTTATTTTAAAACTTTGGTAACCTAGCTCTTGATGCCAATTGTGGAAAACTAGAAGGGGGGGGGGGTTGAATAGTTTTCTTGATTAATTGTTATGTTTTCAAAATTTTACTTGAAACTTTATGTGAAATGACTTGATGTTGATCTTGGTTCGTGAAATATAAAAGTAAGTAAAAGAAAGAGTTAGAGAGATATAACCAGGACACAAGTATTTATAGTGGTTCGGCTACAAGGACACCTTCCTTGCCCTACTCCACTCCCTAAGTCACGTACTCGAGAGTTTGTTAAACACTAGTCACCAATCTCCTTTTTGACCGGCGGAGAAGCCTCACAACGATAGTTACACCTCTTTAATAATACAAAGCTAAATAACGGATTCTTCACATGGTAGAATCGAACCAACACAACTACACTTGATATACAAATGATGAATGGACTAACAACTACAAAGTAATGGTCAAGGCTCAGCAATGAGATCTTGAAAGAGTTATGGAGATCGAATGTAAGGTACTTGGTACTTGATCGTATCAGATGAATGCTCGGTAATTTCTCCTTTGAAGTAAATTACCTACAAGAAGCTAAGAAGAAGTATGCAATAAGTAGAGAGAAAGGTCAGTAGATAAGAGAGTATTTCTTAATGAAAAGGTGTGTGAAAATATGACAAATGGCTTGGTATTTTTAGCCAAAAATATTACTGTAACCCGGTTCCGCCGGTGCCATTGGCGAATGGAACCGGCCAACAGTAACCAAATCCGAATTTTGATTCTCAAGATCTTGGTAAATATTATGTAATCTTGTGAGATTACCCTTGGATTTGCTGCATTTGATTAGGTCATGCATGATGTAATTAGAGGTGAAATTAGAAAATATTTTATGTATAGTTTTGGTTAACATGAAATAATGTATACACATTTTTATGGCACTTTGTGATTTTGTGAAAACTTGTGTTTTAGAGAAGGTTTTAGCATAATGTTACTTCAAGTTTTGTCATCAATAAAACAACGAAGATCGCGAAATAGAAATAAACGTTTTTGCCGGTTTATTTTTTTAACACAAGTTAGTTCCTATAATTATGCATGTATGCACCATAATTTGTCGAGCCATGCATGATACTTCCAATTATAGTTGGTTGTTAGGAACACTTGATCATTATTTTGGATTTTCGGTAACAATAACCTTTCAATTGCGTTGCAAGGAAAATACTTGGGTGCTCGGATGAGTAGTCCAAGTTATCAAAGCTACTTCGATGTGTATTTTAATCCTTTTTGTATATTTTACACATATAGGAACACATATTCCATTATATAAGAGCAAAGTGTTGCTAAGTATAATATCTTGAAATTATGGTTGATGTGTTGTGTCAACACTGATAATCTTTAACTACCAAAGTGTATGGTAAGTTAAGTACATATTTTCTCAGACGAGAAGACTATATTATCATGTTTATTATTTGTGTATTTTAGTATGTTATACAATACCATACCGAATTTAATTTTAAGAGAATTCTCTTTAACTACGTAAGTAGTTTGTATGTTTGCATAAAATCTTTTTCTTCTCTTTTCTATCCTAATAAACATAGCGTGCAATCAACACATAAAATGAATAAGTTAACACAAAACAACATTCTCATCACAATGGTGAGTTGCGATCCAACGTGTCATTTTATCATCAAATTTATCTATTTAAATCTTTCATGTCTATTATGGGGATAGAGAATGCATTTTGCAAGTAGATCGATTTCACACATTTAGATATGTGAGGCGATGATTACCACAATATTGACAAGATGTAGATCAATTTCTTGTTCATACCACATAAGTTTGACATGTAGAATCCGAGATAATGTCAACCATAGTTTGAATAATGTATTGACATCTACCCTTTATCTCATTTAAAACAACAATGTTTCCTAACTTCCATGCCTTTCACATAAGTTCTAGCAAATAAGCACATAAGCTCTAAGAGCACAAGTATATAAAGGTAGTCCAAACAAATTCTAGACCTTTACTTTATCTCTCGACACCTTACTCAAATCAACATCCTATGGTGCATGTAAACCATGAACAACCTCAACTAGACTCGTGCAATTTGGACTTTGAAAATGTCATGCGAAAATCCTAAGCTTGTTTGTCTTAAACCTAAGTGTTCTCTCATTTAACTCACCAACTTTTTGTTCTATTAGGTGACCTCTAGCTTCTTTGACGCTTTTAGGATAACCCGGCTTCGAGGCATTAGCTTCAAATAATGGAGACCCAATCGGATCTTAAACTACGGGTTCATTGATCCTATCATCTTCTACTGAAGGAGATGACTTGGGCTCGGTCAAGCTCTCATCAAAGGTGACATTGAGAGATTCCTCAATTCTCATTGTTTCCTTGTTAAGCACTATGCATGCTTTACTAGTTTGAAAGTATCCTAAAAACATACCTTAGTACGACTTTAGGTCAAACTTGGTGAGATGTACTTTAGTGTTAAGTATAAATACTTTACAACCAAAGACCCTAAAGTAATCTAATGAAGGCTTCCTATTTTTAAGGATTTCATAGGGTGTTTTATTAATGAGTTTTCTAAAATAAACCCTATTAAATATGTATGTTGTCGTATCTAATGCATGACACCAAAACTTTTGTTGAATGGATTACTCATCTAACATAGCACGGCTTGTATTTCTTAAGTTGCGATGTGTTCTTTCAACAATCTCATTCGATTGAGAAGTGAACGGGCCGGATAAGTTATAAGACATTCCATGTTGTTAATAAAAGCTCCCAAATTTCAATTTATCAAATTCACTACTATGATTGGTTGCAATGGAAATAATAGAACAATCATGTAGGTTTTTATGCTTTTTGCACAAGATTTTAAACTTCTCTAAGACATCATCCTTAGACTCTACAAACACAACCCAAGTGTAGTTTGAGTGATCGTCTACAATCATCAAAGTATAGAAGTTGCATTCATAACTTTGTATTGGAGATAGACCAAACAAATCTAAGTGTAACTTATCCGGCCTGTTCACTTCTCATTGTTGACACTTTATTTCTAGTCTTATTGTTTGCATTACCTTGACTCTCTAGATCATATGGATATTGTTTAGTTCTCTTATGACTCTTAGCTAGTGATTTACCACTTTTAGTAATACCAATTGTATGTTTTATGTCTTGTAAATCTTAATTAAACCTTATGGAGTGTGGGAAGCGAGTTTTAGGAATTTTGGACGCCAAACGAGAGTTTTCGAAAATGTTGTTATAATCCTAACAGTAGCTGACGCATTAACGATGCTCCAACGCGTGGTCAGCGTGCCAAAGACAGATCACACTTCATTCTTCATTAGTATAATCTAATTTAGTAAGCTAACTAAAGCAATTCATCATACAGTTCTTGAACTACACTAATATGTTAAAAACGCTAGAGACCTACAACTAGCATGCTATATATATAGATTCTAGTTAAAGTAGTGTAGTATCTTATAATTGTTAAAATGAAAAGTGTTTTGGACCATTGGATCTATTATTTTGATTAAGATGACATAAATGTCATTAAATGAAAATAAAAAATAGAATTAATTATTTTTGTATAGCATTAAGGGTATTTTGGGTAATCCTATTTGATTAAATATATGTTACAAATACGTCTTTATTGCCTCCATAACTCTTATTGTAACTCCTCCTCATAAATTATCCTTTGACTAAATATTTATTACACTAACACCATTCATCCATCATTAATATCATCTAACACTAATCGATAGATCCAACGGTTTCCGGGTGTACGGGTTCGTGGTGTGCGAGTGTGTGGTGTACGAGTCGGTGGTGTACGATTCGGTGTACGAGTTCGTGGTGTACGAGTCGGTGGTATACGAATCGGTGGTGTACGAGTCGATGGTGTACGAGTTCGTGGTGTACAAGTTCGTGGTGTACAAGTCGGTGGTGTACGAGTTCGTGGTGTACGAGACGGTGGTGTACGAGTCGGTGGTGTGCGAGTCGGTGTTGTGCGAGTCGGTGGTGTACGAGTCGATGGTGTACGAGTCGGTGGTGTACGATTCGGTGGTGTACGAGTCAGTGGTGTACGAGTTCGTGGTGTATGAGTTTGCGTCAATAAATAAATAGATATGAAGATGTATCAAGAAAAATACTACCATATAAACGTCATGTTAAATGAAAATTAAATAGTGTTTAGAATAATAAAGTTAAAAACGTTACACAAAATGGGGCATTAATCTTGCAATTAAATTTGAGTTTATTTACTAAATTATCCTTTGACTAGATATTTATTACACTAACAACATTCATCCACCATTAATATCATCTAACATTAATCAATAGATCCAATGGTTTATATTACTTCTTATTTTAACAATTTTAAGAAGCTACACCACATTAATCCTCCTCTATATATCCTAAACACATGTCATGCAATTTTAGTCTTACTTTATGTTAATCGCCTTTAAGTTTATAAGTTCTTGTAACTTTGAAGTTATGACAAAACTAAGCTACCTAGCATCAAACAAATTCACATAGCATTTTTGACAACTATAATATGAAGCACATAAAGATTCATAAACATAAAAGGAAGACTTAGCTTAATTTTAATGGATGATCTTTGTTTCATGACAATGAGATAAAGATCCATCATTGATGCTTTGTCTATCAATGACCTTTCCTCAAAGGTTACTTATGTACACCATCATACTCCTTATATGAAGTTAAAAATCTTCTAGTACCAATCATGTGCTTATAGCAACCACTATCCACAATCTAATCAACCGGTTCAAGTTCATACCTAACAAACATGCACTTCAAAAACTTGGTCCCCAATGGTGGTTGGGTCCATTAGTGTTAGCATAAAACTCTCCTAAGTTATATATTCTTAGGTCTTGAAGTAAGACACTAAGTGTCTCAAGACCAAACCTTGGAAACATAGACCAAGAGTTATTTTTAAAATTTCTTTGGTTTTGAAATCTTGGTCCAAAGTTTTAAGGGTTTTGTGGTCTAAAAAATCTTTGGTTTAGGTAGGAGTTGTCTCTCCTTTGGGATGAGTTGTACTGATGATGTGAAGACCTATGGTTTTTGAAAAAGTTTCTTCTTGATGAAGATTGGTTCTTTTAAGAAAAATTTCTTTGATTATATAAAGTTGAAGGTCTCATATTAGGTATTAGTAAGAGTGGTCTATGGTCGACTCGAGGTTTAGTGTGTCCAAGTCCGTTGTGTAAAACCGATTTGTAAAATTGTATTTTGGTTTCATTTCTTATAATGGATAATTGAGTACCTCAAGTGTTTGCAAAACAAGTTTGAGGAACTATGGGTTTAAGATGAACATGTGATGAATCACTGTTTTGACTCTCTTTTACAAACATGATTGGTTTGCTTAGACTCTCGGAAGTGGTCTTTTTACTTTTTGAAAATCAATGATCTTCCTTATCTTGGGACAATTTTCGATGACATAACATGTCATCTAAAATACTACTACTCTTCTTAAATTTTGAAAAGCTTAACGCTTTTTCTTGAAGTTTAAAAACATTACCTTCTAAAGATTCAACCTTTCGTGTGAGCAGCTCACAGTTTTAGCATGGTTCAGTCACCTCTTTAGACTTTGTATTTTTCCTTTCTTCAAGTTCAAGTTCATTGATTGTGTTATATAGTTTAATTTGTTCATTTCTAAGATAACGTCTTTCTTTTAAAAGTCTTGGATTTGTTTTAACAAAATCTTTGCAAAATTTTAAAAGTTCCCCATTATCCTATTGCAATTCATGAAGATTAGAAATAGATGAGTTTGGATATACCTCTTGTGATTCGATTTTCATAAGACATGTTGCGTCCTTCTCCAGTTGATCGTCGTCTTTACTATCGCCCCATGTTCTCTCACAAGATGTCTTCGGATCATTCTCGTAGGTGTATCCATAACCACTTTTACTTTCCCCCAATGACCTAAGGTTCTCTTGAGCCATGGATCTTACTTAAATTTTCCAAAAATTAGGTTTAGGATTTTGAATTTTAAAAAAAGAAGTTTTCAACTTAAAACGACTTCTTGGGAAGATTTTAATGCTTGAAAACTTGAGTAAACCACTCTGATACCAATTATAGAACCGTAGAGGGGGGGGGGGGTTGAATATGGTCTTCTTGACTTCTTTGAAGTTTATGAAACTTTAAGTCTTAAAGGAACCGAGTGGTGTAGTAATCTATTTGGTGATAAAGAACAATAAGTAGATAGATAAAGAGAGAGAGGGAGACTACGATATATACTGGTTAGGGATGAGGGGTTTATACCATCCGTACATCCAGTTGCGAATCCACGTCACCTATACTATTACTCTAGTATAATCCTTATGGTGGACTTTAAACCGTATAAAACTTCACTCCACCGATATGCATAAAGATCGGCACTCACAAAGAAGAGCTACTCCCTACCGTATTTCGCCCTTGGAAACTAACCCTAAGAACTCGTGATTCGACTTATTCCTAAGACCACTAAGATCACTAGGACCACTAGGAACTTCCCCTTGGAAGTATACCAAAACCCAACTAGATCACCCAATGATCTAGGCTTGATCACTAAGATACAAGACTTCCCTTACAACCAAATTGAATAGAAAAGTTGATTTAAGAATCAATCCCTAACCTAGCCTAGAGACACGATTAGAATAAAAAGTGTATGAGAAAGAAGACCCTCGACTACTAACACACAAGTGTGGATTAAGTACTTGTATGTCTCTCTTGCGGAGATGTGTTCTTCAATAGAATGATAGATGAGAAGATAAGAACACAAGAGGTGTTAGACTTAGAGGATAGGAGAAGAGAAAAAGAGAGAAAGAATGTTTGGCAATAGGTGAGGAATATAAAGTCCAAGTGTGGGTATTTATAGGCCAAAAATCCCAAAAGTGTAAAAACACTTCGCGAGTGGCGCGCTGCCTATGCGTCAACGCGTGGCCAGCACGCCAGATTCCCGAAGTGTTTTCTTCAGGATTTTGGTGTTTTAAATAGCCACACTTGTTAAACACCCAATTGTACTTCACGCTATGACCTTTCAATCATTCTTACGCACAAGGTCAACCAACTCAAATAGCCATTTGATAAAAGCGTTTGTGAAGTGTTTAAAAGAGATTTAGGGGTTGTTTGTCTGATATCAAAGAGATAGAAAAGAATTATCGAACATGGGTATATTTGGTATTCTTCCAAAGTAAATGGTCTAGTTATAAAATAACCATGGTTTGAGAAGTGAGTTAGGATAGAAGGGAATATTCCAAGAATATGCTAAACTTGGTGAGGAAGTGTGGATGTTGTGGGGGAGAATTTGAAATTTGAATTCAAATTATAGCATGTGGGATATAGAATGAGTTGTGAATGAGTTAGCTTTGATGTGATCATGATGTGATGGTATGATGTGATAGAAGGGATCTTTGGCTTGAGATTCAAATTTGATTTATCACATGTGGGATAAAGATGAGGAAGCGATGAGGTAAGTTAGATTGGTGAGTTGGCATGATTAAGAGTTAGGATAGAAGAGAGTGTGTGTGTAATTTAAATTTCAAACAAGAGAAGGTATGCGAGTGAGGAGGAGAAGTGTATAGGAGAAGTTTTGAGTGTGTGTGTGTGTATGTGAAATTCAAATTGTATTGTGAGGAAGATGATGAATAGGAGATATGTGGTGGTGAATGTTTTGATGTGATAAGTAGGAGCCTATGCTGGAATGTTAGGGGACAAGAAGTACAATGAGGTACAAGGTGTAATAGAATGTGAGTTGTCCCGTGTAAGGATAAGATTAGGGAATGTCTAAGTGAGTAAGGTTTAAGCATGTGAATGTTTAAAAAGAAGAAGTACGAAGATGATGGTGATAAGTGTGAAATCAATGGGGTGATTTGGGTTACTAATCACTTTGACATTAAGAGATAAAAGAGATGGGCAAGAGTGATTATGGAATGATTTGAAAAAGTGTATATAATGTTTAAAGGATTGTGTAGAAAAGAATGTTTAATCATTTGTTGGGGTAAGAAGGATTAAACAAATGATTAGGAAGAATGTGTTGTAGGAAGTATGGTATAGAAGTGGTGTATGGAGGAATGTGTGAGTTTGTAAAACATTTTATATGTGTGGGAAGTGACAAAATCCAACGCATAATCAACTTCCAAATACCACAAACTCGATTATTCATTTAGACTTTAATCCATAATAATCAGCGATGGATGTGATCACTAATTATCTTGATGCAAACAAGCTAAGTTCTTTGCATCTCAAGTAAAGCATATCCAATAACGGTAAAGGATATGTTTACGCAAAGTGACCTTTGACTTAGTTTGACTAATAAGGGAGCAAGACCCGTTACGCGATTGGGATCAACGTAAATCCAGATTAAGGTCAAATGAATACTTTCGTTGGATGGTATATTGAAAGCATGTTCATACTAGGTTTAGAAAGAAGTTTTGGCCTTGGCTAGAGGCGTTTGATAAAAGAATTGAGTTGGCGTTTTGTTGAAAAAATAGGAGGATTCATTTTTTCTCCTCTCTAAGTCTAAACCTCATTTGGAGTTTCGCCAAATGCTCAAATATCATATGCATACCTTTATTAAAGTTTCCACATGTGTCGGGTAAGAAGAAAGCCGATATTGCATAATCCGTATAAATGGACTTCGCAAGTGGCACGCTGACGCTAGCCTAACACACCCGTTTCACAAATCTGTTTTTCCGGATTTTGTCTATCGTTTGTTATTTTATGTTTTGCGAACGCTTATTTTTCATCGTTAAAACATAAAGGAGATCCTAGTCAATGTTGCACCAACACTCACTATTTTAATTACGTCGATATCATTCATAAACTTTTGTAATTAGATAATATCATTCTCAAATTTTTATAATTACATAAATATCCTTCCTAAACTTTTAAATTCTCATTTATATCAAAAAATTAACATGTTATTTCATTACTGGAGGCTGAAAAGTATGTATATGAACAAATAAATATATATGAACAATATGTTCTTTCATATCTATATCCAAACTTTTGTAATTACATCATCATGTTTTTTCATCACTCGAGACCAAAAAATATATATGAACAATCTAATTATGATCAATATAAATATAAATGAGAGATAAATAATAGTTTTAGAATTTTGGTGGTTATACGCCCAGAACAGGGTGAAGATAATCAATGCCTATTCGGCCCTATCCAAAGTAAACTATTTGACCCTATTGCCTATGTACCACGAATATCTACTTAGGGTAAGACAAAATGTATGTTATTTAATGAGGCAAAAATCAATAACCCTTGCGCATCCAAGTGTTTATGTTTCTGTGTGTCTACCATGCAGATGTTACGATCTCTGTTTATAGTAGAGATCACTTAAAACCTAGTCAATGGACTTATGAGTGATTAACGGCCCATTAATCACCACATAATTAGCCTCCATAATTTTAGGGATTTAGTGGTTACACGACTAATTAAACATGGTCATTAATGCAGTTATAACTGCCACTTGTATAGGTCAAAGCCGTTATAAGTATTTGAATTCATTCCAGCAAAGTCATACCTTTAGTGTCTTGAACACTCATCAACGAGCTCACTGAAGAGGAAACTAGCTGAAGTGTTCAAACTGAATAACTTACTTATGAGTTAACCCGCTAAAGATGAATCCTTTGACGGATTACTCCCTGATGGTGTCCTTCAGCATATTACTCAGGGAGGACAAAGTTGAAGTCATCAGACTGATAAATGTCATTCAGTTCAGAGTTACACTCATTGAAGAGTGAACTCACTGAACTTCATTAGTGACTTGATATCCCTTTTACCACTATCAGATTCAGGGTGTTCAATGACCTATGGGTGTACACTCTGTACCTCCAGCCCTATTGCCTGGTATGTACTGAACCCACAATTGAACTAAATTTCCAATAATCCTCTCCAATTTAGTAGAATTCCTTTGCATGAAAATTAAACATTAAACAAAACAAGTGCATAAACGAAAATATCTTGAGGATTAAATTTCCATCTTAGTACAATATACGTTCAAATATTCGAGAATCATGGTGTTCTAAGAATTAAACCCTTCAACCCATTTAAATACCTGAAGATAAAATAAACACAAGTTTTCAAATACTTAAATGCTCCTAACACTATACAAGCCATGTGTCCATATCTAATTCATAAATGTTGTAAGAGCCAAAAGTCCATAGCTCCTTGAAGCTGTAAAACCTCAACATTCATATAGATGGTTCCTCTTTATTCATGCTCCTCTGCTAAGCACTTTTTCAAAGAAGTTATCCATTAAGAAGTAAAAACTTCATCCTCTTTTTTAGCAGGTTTCAAGAACATCCTAGGGAACATTCAGCTTTCAAGAACATGTGCTTCAGTCTACTGAAC
>BQNB010140460.1:2834-17411 GCA_026074375.1 Tanacetum coccineum | reverse complement strand
GAAAATGAAAAGCATGGCTACACGATAACATGGTTACAAAAACAACTCCAAACAATGAATTAACATATAGAGTATCATACAATATGAAACATTAGGTTGCGTTTGGTTTATACCTCGAAAGCTACTTAGAATCCCACTCCTCAAACTTAAACTGCTAACACACCATCCTGAGATTAAAGACCAAGGCTTCATATCAGGTACACTTTCTCGTCCCTATACAAACAAAAAATAATAGTAAAACTTTAAGATCGATAACTAACCGCGCTACTAAGACTAAATCGTTAAATCATCAAAGATCAACAATTATAAAAAAAATAGATATTAAATAACCTCAATTTCGGCTTCAAGCTCCTTACGATCATGACCAGTCCCAATTGGCGTGACAGCTTCAACTTTTTTAGAATCCAAAAGCGACGAAATTTGATAAGGCGTGATAATTGATGTTAGGTGTGTGTGTCGGTATGGAGAAACCTCTAGAACTCTCACCGTTTGATATAACTGAAGGAAGGGAAAGGAAAAGGGCCAGAGTATAGGGCCCTCGTAGGTAGGTTGGGCCGACAACTAAAACACGGGAGCCCACAGCCAATACGATGTCGTCGTCATGGCTATGAGTATATAGATAAATTGTTAGTGTCAAATTTTTAAAAAATATACATATTAGTTTTTAACAAAGTATACTCATGTTTATTTCTTTAAAAAACCTAAAGAACACAAAAGACAGTTTATGTTTTCCCTTTAAATTTTAAAGTTAAGTGCATTAGATAAAGAGCAAATTTCTTAAATGGTCTTTTTAGTGAGAGGTTTTTCAAAATAGTCGGCGCACATTTTTTTTTACCAAAATGAACTTTTTCATCCTAATCCTTAGATCTAGGACACATGTCAGATCTAACGAGTGTAAATACTGGCGCATTATAGTATGTTTTGCGCCTAATACTATGCGTTGGGTGCATTAATCAAAATCAAGATGCATAAGCTTATGCGCATGGTGCATAAGGTTTATGCGCCTAATGAAATCTATGCACCACCAAGTATGATGCATAAGCTTTATGCACCGTGATGCATAAGGTTGTGCACCAATAAGGTTTGTCCACCACAAAGTATGATGCATAAGTTTTATGCACCGTGATGCATAAGGTTGTGCGCCTGGTGCATAACCTTTGTGCGCCTGGTGCATAACTCTTGTGCGTCTGGTGCATAACATTTGTGCGCCTGGTGCATAAGGTTTGTGCAACCTTATAAGACTAGAGCACAAGTTTTGTGCGCCTGGTGCATAAGTTTTGTGCCCTTGGTGCACTCTTAAGTTGTACTTTTCTCTGTTTTTAATGTGTTTGTGCGCCTAGTGCATAGCACACCCAAATGTGCGCTTGTTTGGTAAAGTGTTTCTACGTATTATGTATGCACTTGTTTGTGCGCCTAGTGCATAACCCAAATGCATGAAGCTTGTGCGCTTTGATGCACAAGTTTACGCATCTTGGGTCGTTTTGGTAAAGGCATAAAAAAATGTATGTATTAATAAAATGGGTACCATATTAGACTTGTTTGGTAATATTCTCTTAGATAAAGACATGCTAGCAGAAATCCCTGGCCACACCTCCACCTAAAATAATGACGGTATACGATGAAAAAATAGAATTGGTGGTATCGTGGTTTATGAATGATGATGGGGCCGAGGATGATATAAAGTATGACAATGTAATGATTTGTCTCGTTTGTATAATGTTTCGTGGAAATTTTTTACTAAAGGTGTGTCGAGTGGAAATGCGAAATTTATGTAAACATTACTTATCTACATAAATTATAATCAGTTGATTTCTTATTTTTTTCATGTGACAACCCAATAATCAATTTTACATGATTAGTAGGTCGCCGTTTTCCGTATTATAAAAACTAACGTTTCTTATAGTGCTTACACTCACAATATCAACAGTAACTCGATCTTTATTATTATTAAACTGAATGAACAGTATTTTATACATAAAATATTCACTCTAACTACACACAAATCTGATTTATAGTATTTTAAAATTCGTTATGAACAGTATTTATGCTGATTCATCGAACCCACTAATCCTCCATCTCTAAAAATACCACCACCGTCCCATTTGTCTTCTCTTAAAAAAAACACACACAAACCAAATATGCTGCTTCAATTCGAGATTCAAATCAGACGGTGGATTTGAGATTTGCAAGATCGATTGATGACAGCTATATCACTCTTTTTTAGGGCTGTTTCTGGAAACAATACACTCACAAACCAGATGGTTCGTCTTCAAAAATCAAGATGGGGAAAAGGAACAATTAAGAGAAAGAACTTGCATATCTTCAGCTACATGTAGGTGATTTTACCTAATTTTATTATGCAATTTACGGTGTCGGTATAAAAAAAACAACTTTTGGGTTTTTTATTTACATTTAAGTTTTTAATGTAATTAAGATGTTGATTAGTTTTTGTAATTAGTTAACGGTTTGTTTGTGTTTATTGATATATGGGATCATTTCATGGTTGTTGATTTGTAGTTGCCTGGAAGATGGAAGAAGCCTGTATTTGATGCATTTGCGAAGGGTGGTCGGTAGGTATTTTTTTCTGCCTATGTTTCTTAAAATTTAAAGATCTGCTTAAACACATGAGGTAATGCTTCTTTTACATAGTCGGGTTTGTTTAACTGGGATAATACTTGATTGGTTGAGGTCATGCCATTTGTAGTAACAAATTAAAGTACACACGACTGCTTTTCGATCACTATTGATGGAGGTTCTTATCATGAGTTGTATCTTGATGATGTTTTTAATTGGTCGAATGCTCAAAACCTGTTTCGTTCACTATTTTTTTTTACTAATTGTTGTAGGGATTGTAGCAATGACACGTTGGAGCTTGGATAAGATTCCTAGCAGCCTTGCATCTGTAAATAATTTTATAGAATGCAACTTATTTAACAAATTTGTAAGTAACCAAGTTCTTAATTTATTTATTTATTTTGACAGCTTTACTGAGATTCAGATTCTAGATTATCCCGTTAATGAATATTTTATTTTGTTCTTGCAGTAGGATAGATGGGAGTAATTTAACTGGGATAATACTTAATTTTATCGGAAACTGGACAAACATCGAGAGACTGTGAGTATACTTTTGCTTTTATTTGTTGACGATTTCTTTTATCTAAAATCGTATTCTTATATTGTTGCTCATGTTGCTGCAAATAACGATCCGTTCGCCATTTTTTACAATCGTAGGTGATTTAGGTAAATTATACATCACTAGGTTAGTTTGCTAGGAAAATCCTAATGATGTAGAAATTGTTAGTGCCATTTGTAGCTTGATTTTTAGTCTTACAGTCGAATTTTGACCCGTGGACATCTTATATTGACAAGGTTATTCCTGCTGATTTTGCAATACTCGAAGGCAAATACAATAACGTAATATATGCTCAGTTGTCATTGGGTATGCAATTTAGAGCTATGTTTGAAACTAATGAGCCAGAGGTGCTTACATACATCGAAACTGTTAGATGGGTTTGAGTTTATAAGTGTTATTAAATTACAAAATGCCCCTCTAAGCAGTTGATTCATATAGCAAACCGAAAGAGCCCTTATAAGTAACAACTTCAATAAGCAACTCCAAACAAACAGCCCCTTCTATGTAAATAACAACATCAAACAGAACCCCAGAAACGTTTTTTTAATATTCCCATGTAATGAAATTTGTCAAAACTGGTATTTTCTTTTTTTATCCCTTCAGATTGTTGCTTCAGTAATATGTGTTTATTTTACTAAATGACAAAACGACTCAAAAGTATTACTAATGTATCTAATTAGTTTTTACATTTGTTTTCTGGATTAGGGCTGTACAGCTGCAAAAGTCGCTATCTATTTCTGGAGTCTTCTCTTGCCTGTACTCTTATTAACAATCCGATATCATGTCGGGATTGGTGAAAATGAGCACTCAAAGAGCCTCAAATCGATTGGTATCCAAAACCTCTAAGCTTATGGAGAGTTGAAGCTCAAGGCCAACAGAACGGATTCAGGTTAATCCTTGAAACACCACCTGTTGATCAGAACTACATGTGGTCTTGAACTTATTTTTACTGATTTTGGTTTTTATTTACCTTTCTAAAGGTTTTTTGTGTTAATATGAAGGTTGCTTACTGATTTGAATGTGTGCAATCAAATGCAGCATGCACAAGCTGC
Source organism: Tanacetum coccineum (assembly GCA_026074375.1). NCBI lineage: Eukaryota > Viridiplantae > Streptophyta > Magnoliopsida > Asterales > Asteraceae > Tanacetum > Tanacetum coccineum. Next base: position 13,226 of record BQNB010140460.1, on the reverse strand, counting down.
TGACCTTAGAAAATGGAACGCTTGAATAGTACGGACCTTTGGTACTAAAGTCTGCTAAACTTTTTTCCATGAATCTTATGTTGTTGCACTTTGTTTGGAGCGATAGTGAAATTTTGATTCGCATGTAAAGAGCATTGCTTTACAAAAATTAGCTTATGAATTTATTTATTTTTTTGGTTTCAGAAACTTGCTAGACTGCCAAGATTAGGACTTCGTTTCGTGGAAGATGTTATTTCAGTAAGGTGATCAATTTATGTATAAAAGGATAATGTATAAAACAGTCGAGATTGTTGTTATTCAATACATGTTGAAGGTATTGGATATTGCCTTATTTTAAGTGCTATGCCCTTGTTTATTTAATTAAAAGAAGGGACTTGGTATTGCTTATATTCTAGTTTCGTTTGCAAGCACTGTAGGAGATCATGTTTCCTTCTATGTAAATAACAACATAAAAGACTACGTTAATTCCCATGTAATAAAATTTGTCAAAACTGGTATTTTCTTTTTTTATCCCTTAAGATTGTTGCTTCAGTAATATGTGTTTATTTTACTAAATGGCAAAACGACTCAAAAGTATCACTAATATCTCTAATCAATTTTTTACATTTGTTTTCTGGATCAGGGGCTGTACAGCTGCAAAAGTCAAATGGCTATCTATTTCTGGAGTCTTCTCTTGCTGGACTCTTTTATCTATCCGATTCATGTCGGATTGGTGAAAATGAAGCACTCAAAGAGCACAAATTGATCGGTATCAAAACCTCTAAGCTTATGGGAGACTGTGAAGATGCAGCCAATCAGGAACGGATTCAGGTAAATCTTAAACACCACCTGTTGATCAGAACTACACGGTGGTCGTGACTTATTTTTTTTAACTGATTTGGTTTTTACTTTTCTAATGGTTTTTGGTTATGATGCAGGTTGCTTCCGTTTTGATTGTGTGTAATCAAATGCAGCCTACTGACCTTTGAAATGGAGCCTTGAATGTATGGCTTGGTACTAAGGCCTGCTCTACTTTTCCATGAATCATAGTGTTGCACTTTTGTTTTGGCAGCGTTAGGTGAAATTTTGATTCGCAAGTAAAGAGCATTGCTTTACAAAAATTAGCTTATGAATTTATTTATTTTTTTGGTTTCAGAAACTTGCTAGGCTGCCAAGATCAGGACTTCGTTTCGTGGAAGATGTTATTTCGGTAAGGTGATCAATTTATGTATAAAAGGATAATGTATAAGCAGGCGAGATTGTTGTTTTCATACATTTGTAGGGTATTTGGGATTTTGCTTATTTAAGTGCTTGCCTGTTTATTTAGTTAAAAAAGGTGTCTGGGATTGCTTTTTTTTCTAGTTTCGTTTGCAAGCACTGTAGGAGATCATGTTTGGATATGCTTAGTTGAAAAAGTGCAGCCGCCCGTGAAGGGTTATAGGGTGCACTCTATAAAGAGTTTTTGTACTAAATTAAAACATGTTTCGGTCCTTAAGGTTATTACATGCTTTACGGAAATCATTATTTGTACTCGCGTGTGGACTTTTTTTCCGACATGAGGTCAAACCATAATTATTTTTTTATCCGTTTACGATGGGGTCGCCACATCAATTTCTTCTTTTGGTAGGCTGGTCTAAGTATCTTGGATTTTAGGTTGCTTAAGTATTGGTACAGTTGCAAACACAAAGCCCGTCATCATCAAACGAGGGCTGCAAATCGTTGAAGTCAACCCTCAGGGTAACATTACGGTCAACATCATATCTTATGTTCAAATGGTTTGAAAGTTGTCTCGAGTATCTTTTTTAATGCATAAACTTATCCATTTGAAATTTAAGATTAGTGATTTAATATGCTTTTGGTAGTCATATATAAAGGACGTTTGGAATAGCATATAAGGAGGTATACTGTTATTGTGTCTTCTTAACACAAGTAACGGACCAAAGCGATATTCCTCCCATAAAAGTTGGGTGTATTTTGAATAAATTAATGTACTTGATCTTTTGCATCAAAGCTAAACTTGAGGTAGCTTTAAAATTTGTTGATCTGCACTATGTTTTTCAAAAGTTTCCTATATTAGTTGCTATTATTTATTTGACATCTTCGAGATACAACACAGCTCGAACCGACCTGTTAACCGAAAAGAGGGACGATTGACTCTTTTTGAGCTATATTTTAGTTATATTTCTGATGAGTAAAAGAATGAGCGATTTAAAAGTTTCTATTTTGCACTAACAAAGAACTGCACCAAATGTGTACTTTTATGTTGAATTTGTTACTATAATATTGTTCTATGCTAAAACTCCCTTCTGCCTTTAGCATTAATATAAATTTATCACATTAGTAAATGCTTCACACGGGTATTTGATGAAAGTGACAAGTTGGAAACCAAGTCCTATCTCCTTTATTTGTCCTCTAAGGGACAACTAAATAATCTCATACTCATTTTCAGTGTATGTTGTTACCTACTCATAGGCTCACAGCTAATCAAATTCACCATGCGAAACAGTCCAACAATGACAAGGAGACAAATTACTTAAGAAGATGGACAGCATGAGGATGAAAACAAAAGCAGATACGCCATTGGATGATGTTTGATCTCATGTTTTGATGTCTGTATAAGGAACCAAAACATGCTATTTATTACAAGTCTTTAGGGTCTAAACCAAAAATAATATAAAGATAAAAGAATAAAAGAAAAAGGGTTTGTAGATTTAGTTCTTACTTTACAGCTCTATTTGTTCCAAATATATGCACCCACGCATAAATATTGGTACTTTTTATGACATTTAATCTCATTGGTTGTTGGTCCACAATGTTTTTTCAAAAAAGAAAGCAACTTTAATACCGGGTACGCATCAACTTTGATTTCCAAGTAGTTAAAGAAATGTATGTGGATGTGAAAAATATAGTCACAGTAGGCTCATTAAGTTATACTCCGTATGATATAATAAAAAATGTTTTATGCAAAACGCGCCGCAGCGAAGTGCGGGCTTCAAAAACTTGTTAACGTATGAGTGTAGTAGGTGATGTTTATTTTATTTGAAATAGATCTTATAAAATCTAAGATCATGACATGTAAGTAACGAATCATTTTTACTGTATGAGATATCCTTGTGGTTGTAGGACTTTGTAATTTGTAGAATAGTTTTTTCTGTTGCTTGTAACACATGCTTTAAGTTTTTTTTTTATATATTCTTTGTATCCATGTGTGAAACTACTTGTTTGGTTAATTTGTTGATGTACTTACTTCTAAAGTTGTAGAAGAAACTAACAAAGAACATCATTTGACAAACTTGCAATATTGTCACGATTATAACAACTACAAACATCAGTCTTTGTTACAAGATTATTAATAACATAAAAATTTAAATAATAACCTTATTGAACCTATAAAGTTCATAAAGTCTGGCCGCTTGATGTAACCAACACTTGGACATTTCATGATATTTTAAATAAAAATATTTTAAGAAAATGTAATTTATATAGGAAAAAGATTCTCTAAAGTTAATATTAACATTACCGGTCATGTTGCTTCATAAACAAAAGTGTGAGGTCTCTTGTGGGACCCGGTCTTTCTTATGTTTGTGAGAGTACATGACCTATCATGTTCATATTAACTTTAAAGAATCTCTATCCATTTATTTATTATAATCAAAATATAAAATGAAATACAAGAAACCTGCTTCAATCACGCCAATTATATAAACATTTACAATTTTATATCAATCTTTTTCGAAGTTTAACATATATGAAGCCACCATAGGCCGTGCTCAGCACGGCCATATAGAATACCTAGTGTTCTCTTTATACACGACTAATTAAGGCATGTATATAGAGTCCTTTGCTACAGGCTAATGTTTACTTGGACCGTATATCTCTAGCCCAACATACCCATCACAATGGACTGATGGGGGATCTTAGAAAGAACCGAAGAACCTTAAAACCTAAGAAAAGAAAACATCAATGTTTTACACTTGTTATTTGTTCCAAATATATGCACCCACGCATAAATATTGGTACTTTTTATGACATTTAATCTCATTGGCTGTTGGACCACAATGTTTTTTCAAAAAAGAAAGCAACTTTAATACCGGGTACGCATCAACTTTGATTTCCAAGTAGTTAAAGAAATGTATGTGGATGTGAAAAATATAGTCACAGTAGGCTCATTAAGTTATACTCCGTATGATATAATAAAAAATGTTTTATGCAAAACGCGCCGCAGCGAAGTGCGGGCTTCAAAAACTTGTTAACGTATGAGTGTAGTAGGTGTTGGTTATTTTATTTGAAATAGATCTTATTATAAAATCTAAGATCATGACATGTAACTATGTAAGTAACTAATTATTTTTGCTGTATGAGATATCCTTGTGGTTGTGGGACTTTGTAACTTGTAGAATAGTTTTTTCTGTTGGTTGTTACACATGCTTTAAGTTTTTTTGTTTTATATTATTTGTATCCATGTGTGAAACTACTTGTTTAGTTAATTTATTTATGTACTTACTTCTAAAGTTGTAGAAGATACTAACAAAGAACCTCATTTGACAAACTTGCAATATTGTCACGATTATATCAACTACAAACACCAGTCTTTGTTCCAAGATTATTCATAAAATAAAAATTCAAATAATAACCTTACTGGACCTATAAAGTTCATAAAGTCTAGCCGCCTGATGTAACCAACACTTAACATTTCATGATGTATTACATAAAAATATTTTGAGAAAATGTAATTTATATACGAAAGAGATTCTCTAAAGTTAATATTAACATTACCGGTCATGTTGCTTCACAAACAAAAGTGTTAGGTCTCTTGTGGGACCCAGTCTTTCTTATGTTTGTGAGAGTACATGACCTATCATGTTCATATTAACTTTAGAGAATCTCTATCCATTTATTTATTATAATCAAAATATAAAATGAAATACAAGAAACATGCTTCGATCATGCCTATAATACTAACATTTACAATTTTATATCAATCTTTTTTGAAGTTTAACATATATGAAGCCACCATAGGCCGTGCTCAACACGACCATACAGAATACCTAGTGTTCTCTTTATACACGACTAATTAAGGCATGTATATAGAATCCTTTGCTACAGGCTAATGTTTACTTGGACCGTATATCTCTAGCCCAACATACCCATCACAATGGACTGATGGGGGATCTTAGAAAGAACCGAAGAACCTTAAACCTAAGAAAAGAAAACATCAATGTTTTACACTTGTTAAAGCGTAATTATTATGCATTACTTACTAATTATCTTACACGGTCAGACAAATTTCTTGTGCGGTCCAGGCCTCCTTTTGTATTGGGCTATTGTTGTGGGCTAATATTGTAGGCTTTTTTTTCGACATCTTCATTGTTAAACATACATACTAGAAGTGATACAAAACTCAGCAAACACGTACTCAACCATGATACGTGTCTTAATGTTGCATGGTACTAGGGATATGGGGTACGTGTTCTTCCATCTGACTATCCAACACAACTTTACTTTCTTCCTAATCCCACCATCCACCGCTCCCATTATCTTGATAGGATAATATCATCCAATGCCTCTTTTTTCACACCGAACAATAAAAACACACACATGTGAACAATTATCCAGTTAACTCAAATATTGCATGCAACATATATTAGAATAGTGATGAGGAACATCAAAGGGACAACAATTGGGATTTAGAACTGTGAAAGTCTGAAGTACAAGTTGCAGGTTTGTCGTTTGATATCTGTATGCATCGTAATTTTTTTGTTCGGATTTGATTTGTTAATGTTTTTAGCCATTTTAATTATTCTTACTGAAAATTAGTGTTGCATATCTCGTGCTGCCATTTCTTTTTGTGTGTTTGATGAAGTCGAAAAGGTTAAGATACTTGGGAGGTGTTTGGATTTTGTGAAAACTTCATGAATTAGGATTTTATTAATGGCTGTTAATGATTTTTATTTTTGGTGGTGGCCTAAAATTAATTTGGTTTTCTATTTTTTCTATGAAGTTTATATTTTATAAGACGAAGCAAGTTTTTTATGCCGTAGGTATTTGATCAATATGTTGCTAATTGCGTAATTTGATGGTGAATTGAAGGTTGCCCATAACATGATTGATGAAACGTTGAGGGTCTACGGATAAGATGTTGAAGTACAAACTTTATTTGTATAAGTTTAGGGGACTTTCATGGATAAATTATTCTTAGTTCTAATCCTTGTATCAAGTAAATGGGTCTCTCTTGTCTTTTCTTATTCTTACAGGTTTGTTGTGGCATCTCTGGAAGGGTCTGTTTTGCTGTTTGCTTGGAGTTCAAGGGCTAAAGGGATCTTTCTATTTGTGCCTATATAAGCTGGATTATAACTGGTCTTAGGGTTAACCCTAATCGCTCTCTTTCCCTCTCAAAATATCATCTCCCTTAATGGTTAATTTCTTGTTCTGTTTTTTGGTTGTAATCATTCGACTGATCACTGTGTAGTGATCCTATGTTATTCATTTTTCTATATTTGTTGATAGAACACTTTTCGTGTTCTATTTTGTATTGTAATCAACTCTTTTTTAATAACAATAAGAACCAAAGGGAGGTTGGATGGGTTCTTTGATACTCTGTGTAAAAATTTTACATGGTGTCAGAGCTTACGGTTCTATTGGGTGATTAATCTTGATTTTCTGATAAATAATTTTTTTTACAGTTTTGAAAAATTTAGGAGTTTTCTTTAAAATCAAATTAATTAGTTTGTTTGTTAAATATTCAATCGTTTTTTGATTCTTGGTTAATTGGGTGTCAAGTTGATCTAAGTCTCTCTTGGATTGTTCTGATCTGGTGGTTTGCTTAGTTCGTGGTTCTGATTGAAAGGATTTCAAGGTTAATTGGTATTATTAGGGTTTGTTTCTTGGAAACCCTAATTTGTTGATTTTTTGGGGTTTATTGGATTTGGATTAAGATCTGGTGTTGGGACCTGGTTTGCTTATAATATCCCTTGACTAAGTGAATTAAGGGTTTTGTTAGTGGTTTTTTCTTCCGTTGTTCTCTTTTAAAAGCTCTGTAAGATCTCTCTATTCTCTTTAAGATTTACAGTTTTCTAGTTAAGTGGGTGCAAACGGAAATATTAACATCTTGATCTGCTACCATGAGTGGTCTTTCCTAGTTCACTTGGCTAGGAGCTTGTAGATTGTGGGTGTGAGTTTTTTTTTCTGCTTATTGTTTTAGATTGCTGGAGGATAGGTTTAAGATAGTTCTGGAGTTGCAACAACTGTGGTGATTGGTTGAGGCTGTTTGTTTCTTATCTTATTTGTTGCTTATCTGTTTATATGTTTTTTATTTGTCATCATGGTTGGTCCTAGCAGCAGTAGTAGTAGTGATGATTTCATTAGTAGTCTTGATTTGGGTAATCCATTACATTTGCAGAATAGTGATTTTAATTCTGGTATTATAATATCTGTGAAATTATCTGGTACTAAAAATTATAGAGTATGGGCTGCTGCTATGTAATTGGCATAAACATAAGAAATAAAACTGGACTTATTGATGGTACTTGTTTAAAATATGCTTATGAGATTAGTGCTCCTCTGTGTAATCAGTAGGAGAGATGTAACTCTATTGTGTTATTTTGGTTGTTAATATATGTTTATGATGATTTGTTTCTTGGTCAAATCTTTTCTGATAACGCTTTTGAAGTCTTGACTGAATTAAAAGAACCTATGATAAACTTGATGGGTCTATTATTCTTAATCTGTTACAGAAAATTCATAATTTCAAACAAGGTGAATTAACTGGGTCAGAGTATTATCATAGGCTTAACTCTCTATGGAGAGAGTTTGATATCATGACTAAATTGCCTAAGTGTTCTTGTGCTGCTAGATATGATGTGTTAAAACATAGTCAATTAATGAGACTTATGCAATTTTTAATGGGCCTTAATGATGTTTACCAGCTGATGACATACCCTCCCCTCCAGCTCAAAGGTCTCCTCTTCGAGCTCAAAAAGGATCTACTCCCAATTATACCTAGAAACCTTCAAATAGTTTCTAGTGGCATAAAACCATCTTCGCGATGGTTACTAGTATGTGAATCTGCCACGCGAAGCCCATACCCTTCACGGTGTGGTCTTCGATGAAACTAGGGCAGAGGTCAGACTTGGTCAAGTCAAAAACCACTTTCTCCCTCTCTACCAAAGCTTTCTCACCAAGGTAGAGATCGTGGTACACTAACCATGTAATCCCCTAAAATCGTGGGACACTCTCACGATCACCGGCTTATGTGCAAGTACTATGTTCCAACCTCTTTTCATCACCTATAAATAGATGGACATGTACCTCAGGTTTGATTACGCTCTAAACACTTACCTACATACTTTATTTATACTTATTACTCCCAAACGCACATACTTACTCTCACACCAGAGGTGATTCGCAGGGACACCCCCTGCGCTTCACTTAACGTAGTGTTTGCATTTGTTTTGTCACAGGTTATCTACGGCTTGACAGTCCAACATTCATCCTTAAACTCTTCGATCCTCATCGAAGCCTGGTCGTGCCCATATTTGCATAATCAGTGGCGCCATCCGTGGGATCCGCTACAATTAGTCCTATTAAAACCAAGTCAATAACCACCAAATCACTCAACCTACGTTTCCAGCATGACAAACGGGAAAGAAGGAACACCTCCACCATGTTTTTCGACACTAACCCCTTTACCCGATCCAAACGTGGGTGAACTACCACCCATAACCGTCTCCACTTTTACCGTAAGAACTCCTGAAAATACGCCACTCGCCAATCATGCCTCCACTTCAGCTAATTCTGACCCTGCAATTAATCTAGCCTTCATTCAGGCTAACTATGAAGTTCTCAAATCCCTCTTAAGGGAACATAGAAGGCAGATGCGCAATGAAGACCTCTGCACTAAACTGGAATATTACAGTAAGGAGTATGACGAAGAAAGAGAGGTATCCTTACTTGAAGAGGCTTACTATCGAAACAAGCTTCGAAAGGATCACAATAAAAGGAGTAACCGTTCCACGTTCAAATTAGGAGACTTCGTCCTGCTATCACATAACAAAAAAGATAGACAGCAACAAATATGGAAAGGACCTTACATCGTAAGTGAAGTATACGAAGGAGAGCTCTAGGAAATAACAGACGCCTCTGACTACTCGCTGGTCCAAACAACAAAAGGATCAAGTCTCCGTAAGTTTTACATATGAAGCTTACAACTCATATTTTTTTCAAGTCATTATTTAGACTATTTTTCTGTCAAAGGGATAGTTACTCAGTGTAGCAAACTAAGTGTTCATAAGCAAAATGATGTAAACACGACTAATGATAGTAATGAATTCCCTCTAAATCTTTTGTGTTGTTATTTACAACAGACGATTTGAGCCACCAAGTACTTAAAAGTTTCAATGTTCGAAGGGACGTCATAATGCCACACATGAGCCTTACTCTTATTTAACATCTATTAAATTCACGTTAACTTCCCGAAGGTCTTCGTTCAAAACCTTGTGGGCTAAAACAGAGCGGGTCGCAACCCTCCGTTACAAGCGAATGACTGCTTACAAACCTTGTTGCACAATTGATAAAACTAGTAAGGCCACACATGAGCCTTATCCTAATAAAGTTTACAAATAATCCATGTGATAGTTAGATATACAGAAGGGGTCAGACTACGGTCCCCTATAATCTTCCTCATACATAAATCGGTCAAAGATCAAGTTAATATCAATAGCCAAATTGGGGATGTCACAACATCCTTATAATAAAAAAACCCCGAAGGGGAAAATATCCAAGGCCAAATCACAAGGATTGGCTAAGTGTTTAGATGATGGCCTACACGAACCATCACAAAAGAAGCATAAATATTGTTTAAAGGACGAAGCCTGCAGAACATAAGGAGAATTTTTTAAAGGGTACATGCTACCATTAAAGCCAAATTATCACCAACATGGTGACCTTCAAGTTGCAGAAGGAGGAGACAACAGCTGAGACATTGGAGTAAAAGAGGGGTTGGCCTTTTGAGAATGAGCTGAGGAGGCCAGAACATGAGTCCTAGTTGGAGCGGGATGTTGCAGAACCTGTGGCTTCTTAAAGAGTATAGCATCGATAGGTGCATGGGGATCAGCTACGAATTTGGATAGGAATGGAAATGTAGCAGTTGCAAGGTCAATGTCTGCCTTAGTATGCTCCTTGTTGATCCCAATATATTAGATCTTGCTTAGCTTGTATAAGCTTAAGTTGTATTGAATAAATTCAAAACAACTATGACAGAAACTTTGATTATGAATATCAAAGACTATGCGGAATCTAGTCAATGATACTAAGAAGAATTTCAATGAAACAGTAATAACAAACAGTTTACTAAACTTTCAGCCTCAATATAAAATGAGCACACTTAATAGTGTTAGGGTTTAAAAACCTTGGAGC
>BQNB010140457.1:0-17412 GCA_026074375.1 Tanacetum coccineum | reverse complement strand
CGGTTTGCATTTCCTTTTACCTTTCGCTTTACATTTTTATTTACTTTATCGCCTTACATTTATATTTGCATTATATTTATATGTGTGTGAATTCTTGCTTATATTGTTGGATGATAATTGTGTCATGGATATAAGTTAAGATTGTGATTGTGCTCTTGTGAATATAAATGTATTATACAAACTTCTCATATTGCATCTAACTTGATCGGCAATTTGATATAAAATATTTTATGTTTTTAAATGGAAAAGTATTCACCCCCTCCCCCTCTAAGATTTCCACACTATGGATAGCACAAGTTGAATGACAATGTAAGACTATCCTTTGAACAAGTAAACTTGATAGTGAATCAAGTTTACAAGCAAACTTCGCTGGACAGCTGATTGAGACAGCTAACCTATGGTTAAGTTCGACAAAGGAGTAAATGACTATAATAACAACAACAATAAAAGCGACAACATTTACTCTTTACAACATTCTCTATTTATATTAATACGAGGTTGCGTTCTTAGTGGGGGTAGTTGCAACGTGTCAAGAATCTAGTGGAGGACGTACGAGGTATTTAATGCACGTTCATTCTTGGAAACTACCCGCCCATACTTTAGTGAACAGTTCTGCCAACTATTCACTACTTTTACCAACTTCGTACTTGGTACAGGCTTTAACTCAAATAACATTTTGTCCCGCCATAATAAGTTATTAGAGTTTCTCGCCTAAACTTCAGAGAACAACTTAAGCTCAGCTTGTTCTTCTTCAAATGGTAATAGGATAGTTAGAGTATTGCCACCTCTGACTCTCCTTAGAACCACATCGTATTCCTTCTACATACTAGCTGATATTCATCCCAGCTGACGAGTATGTCTTCAAGTGATCTTCGACTTCTTTGACGATGTCTTTGACTTGAATACGTCTGAGGTTGCTCGCAGTGAGTCCTTCAATACCCGCTGATTCCTATCAGCGGGTCTTTCAATACTTAGCCTAATTTCTGTTTAAATCTAGGCGCTGATCACTGGGCTCTGAATTGGCCCAACAGTTTATCATATACTTGTAGCGAATTCTGGTATGCATATGTAAGTGTCTTCGACATAGGGTCGATATCCAATACCAATACCAGACCACTCACCATTTCCCCAGAACGAAGCACGAGGATAAAAAAATGGAATGTTGCTTGTTGGTAGTATTGAGGTGCAGGTGGTGGTGTATGGTACGTAGTTTTGAGATGGTTGAGATAATGGGTTATTTTGAAATGCAGGTGGTGGTGTAGGGTAGTTTTGTGATGATAGCCGTGTTTTGTGGTTGAAACTTGACGGGTCGAGAGTAGTTATTTTAGAATGGTAAAGAATCGAGATGGAAAGTATCATTTGATACTAACGTTGTGTAGGAGGTTTGGAGGTCTGTTCGACGGGATGTTGGTGTAATGAATTGTTGATGAGATTCAGGATCCATTTGTGTGAGCTAGAGATTGTACAAAACTTTAAAAAAATATATGAAATTTTTAGCTGTGTATTTCACAAGACCGCGTGTGCCTTCTAAGCATCTTTGTTACTTCCGCCCGTAAGCTGAGAGTTTCTTTTTGGTTTAGGCATATTAGCCTATTAGAAGACACAGCGTTAATATTGATATTGTCAAACAAATATATTACGGAGTAATTCCTTAACATATACCTTGTCTAATTTCAATGGCTTCCACTTCTTCCTCTAGCACCCTGAATCCTCCTAGGAATAATCTTATTAGTTATGACGTATTTTTTGAGCTTTAGAGGTGAAGATACTCGTGATTCTTTCACAGATCATCTTTATGATGCATTAATGCGAGCAGGAATTGATACTTTTAAAGACAATGAAGAAATAAACAAAGGTGAGGAATTAAAACCTGAAATCGAGAGAGCAATCAAAGAATCGAGGGCTTCAATACTTGTATTGTCAGAGAACTATGCAACTTCTGCGTGGTGCCTTGATGAGCTTTGCTTGATCCTCGAGCAAAGGTTGGAGTGCAATCATTTTGTTCTACCGATCTTTTATCACATCAATCCCTCTGATATTAGAAAACAAAGTGAAATTCTCATGATACAAGTCGATGCTCATCCAAGGTGGGCATATTATAATATGACTCGATGGAAGATAGCCCTTAAAGAGGTTGCTGATTTGGCCGGAATGGTAATTTCTGGGTATGATTCTTAATTTGTCCTAAACCTTTATTTATTTTATGTTTTGATGAAAGGTATTTAAACAAAATATTAATCAAAAAGTTTCACTCTTCTAAAAATTCTATTTATCCACTAAGAGAGCCGAAACAAAATTCTTGAGGAAAATTGTTGATGTCATTTCTGATAATCTCGGTCGCAAAGAAAATTATCTTCAAGAGAATCTAGCAGGGATACAAAATCAAAATTATGAGATCAATCTCTTGTCCAAAGAATCTTGTGCTAAAGGCTATCTACGAGATGAGAGGAAGTGCGCAGATAAAGTTAGCCAATAATCACATTGACAACTCAATTTACATGAAAATTCCTGGAGTGATAATCAGTAAAAATAACGAATCAGAGTATTCGCTACAGCTAAAGGAATATCTTCTTCAGTATATTCAAATACAAAAGGAAGAAAAAATAACGAGTGTATGCCAAGGTACACTTGCTTGTGACAGAAGAATTCCTTTACACACGAAAATGGCAGATACTTTTCATGATAACACTGTTAAATTAAACTGAATCCATTTGCAACTATATATAAATTTTCAGGTAAGTGGCCTGAGTTTGTTACCTGGAGGCAAGAGTACCAAAAGATGTTGATGGGTGATGACAAGGATCTAGAGCATCTCAAGCAACAAGTATCCAGATACTATGCAGAAATTAGTAGATTTCTGAGAGACGCTCATGACCCTCATAAGGTATCAAGCCAAGGAAAGGTAAGAGGCTTCGCTTTGTATGTGTATCTTACAGGCTATAGTTCCCTTTTACATTGTCGTATTTCATCTATAATTCATCCTGTTTATTAATTCTAGGGTTCTATGACGAGCGAAGGCTCAACACTTGACAAGCGAACTCTAATGAAAGAAAATGATGCATCTAAGGTAACATAACATAAAAAAACAGAAGTATTGGTTGTTATATATTTGGCTTTCAATCAAATTTCTGCTATACATGTTTCAAAAAATTGTGCTGGGGGTGAAATTTGGCATTCAAACTAGCAAATGCAGCGTCGTATGTGGGCTTGAAGGAATTGAATCTATTGTGGCTGATACAAAAGATGGGAGGCTTATCGTCATTGGGGATGTTGATCCTGTGAGAGTGGCAACTTGTGTGAGGAAGATTGAGATGGCAGAGATCATAACTGTTGGACAAGTATACAATTGTGCAGATGTGTTGTCAAAAGTTGCATCAGCGTGTTCCGTGATGTAAGATTGACAATCTTCATAATGTACATTCTAATCAAACAAGTTCGGATAAATGCTAACATGTACATAGTTGTTTTTGACACTTGAATGACTGCGCACACCGCTTCAAGTTTCAGCAATACGTTTGAATATAGATGGTCATCAGTTTTAAGTTTGCGCACCACTATGCACATCTGGAGTTTCAAATTGTTCATATTAATGGTGATTAATCAGCAGAAACCTCTTGTTAAACTAACGAGCTCGAGACTCTTTAAACAACAGCATAAACGCATACCAAACCCGAACAAAACATAACTTATAATATTTATTTTTAAATTATCAAACACGATAAATTCACGAATGATGAATCACCATGTTATGAATTTACATATTGTTTCTCTTGCTCTAAAGATATTAGTATCCTCAGTTTATTTTCCTCCCTCACATGAATGTATTTACAAATTACAACTATATATTACTTAGTTTTTCATCATCATCATCAATTCCAAATTGGTTAACAAAAAGAAAAGTAAAAAAGAAACCTTTTTTACCCTTCAAGATGAAATTTAAGATTCAACAGCCCTTCTGCGGAAATACTCCTCGTGACTCTACCTCTCTGCACAGCCACATGTGGTGGCGGATCTGCATGAAAACACACAATAACGACCGTCAAATTATCAAGTGCTCCTCTTTTCATCGCTTCTTCCACCATCTCCTTGCAACATCGTTTCACATCATTGTGTTCTTGCAGCCTTCGCCTGACAAAATCAACTGCGTTTTGGTTCCTGAACACGTCCCATATCCCGTCACTTCCAATGATAAGGAACTCGTCTTCTTTAGTTAGTGTGACGAGTTTGAGCTCAGGTTCAGCACTTAATGGGCCGATGTCCTCCCCCATTTCTTTGAGCCCTTGGATGTGCCAGTTTCCTATGGCTCGAGTGACTGCTAATTGGCCATTTAAATAACCGTCTTCAACAAATCCATGTAAGGATTCAATACGAACTCTTTCTTTGTCGTAACATGGTCGATGGTCTTTTGACATCTCAAAAGCTAACCCGTGTCGTGAGAGAATTGCCCGACAATCTCCAGCATTTGCCACAAGTAGAGACCTGTTAAAAGTAAGTAGTTGTGTTAAACGTGTGAGTTGTGACCAAACAATCTAGGTTCAACGTCAAAAACACAGTTTCTTGGGATTTCTACAAAAGCCACAAAACTTCTTTTCTGTATGTCCCATGAAGATTACAACATTTAAAATTGGACGAATTCCACAACATTTATAGTTTGGCCACTTTTCAACTGATTAAAGGGCATTAATGTGTATGCTAGTGGACTTGTAGGTACGCCACTGATTAACCGCCGAATCTTTCGTAAGGGCAAAAACTTTACCAAACAAAAACGATTATGCAAAGAGATAAACGAAGAACGCGAGTAACTGACCTCCCAAATATCATAGCAGTAAGTGCAGTTGTGCCAGAAGAGAGATCAGATTCGAGAGCACATGACCTCGCAAACGCAGCATCTGTTTCCATAAACGACCTCGAGACGACTTGCTCAAGTTCCAAAGGAAAATTAGCATCATTGACTATAATTCTAGGTAAATTGTCACGCACAAACTGTGATGCACCCTCTCCTCCATGCCCGTCAAACACCTATTTTCCCACAAAACAGAAACCGATCATTAGATTTAAACTTCTATAAACAGGGGACATAACATCCATGTTCTTCAAATAAATGCAAAGGGAACTCACCCCATAAAATGAGACGGATTCATCACCTATCAGTTTCCTATTAAAATTTCTAGCGAGGTCTGGAATGCATATGTGGGTGTCTTCCATATAGGGTCGATGTCCAATATCAGACCACTCACCAGAGCGAAGCATGGGTATAAAATTATTCTGTTTCTCTTCTGCAATAACGGTATCCTCACATATGCTCTCCATCTGATGGAAACACAAGAAAAGATTAATGAATCTATGAGTTAGCTATAAAAATATGTAACATTTAAGAAGTCTATATGTACTTTCCAGCAATTTGGCTGCATCTAATGTCTATGCTAGGATTCTTATTATACCTAGTAAACAGTTGTACATTAATTGAAGGAAGATTGCTTGTCCCTATCATGAGAACATTAAAGTGTAAACGGATTAGATAGGAAAAACAAGCAATCTGACCATCTAACTAATGTGATCATGTTTGATCTACAAACTTGCAGATGGATTCTGAGTCCATATCATGCTTCATTATCAATAATGTTACCACATTCGGCATAAAAAATGTTCGAAATTGGTAATTTAAGCTTAGTAAGTGTTGCACTTTCGTCAACTTTTTAATACGAACAATAGCAACACGCTTTCCCAAATGCTCCACATTAGTCATTGGTAAATGACGAAAATGCAAGACTTCTAGTAGGTAGTTATATAAGATATCGAGATAAGTAAGTTGCTATTGTGACATTACTACTAAGTATATAACTATAAATAGAAAGAAAAAGCATTATTGCAACTTTGCAGCTAGATGGGCATGTCTTTCTTTAATGCAACTATACTACTAAAAGTTCCTGATATATACCAGTAGAATCCTATTAGTGGTCATGGACAGGCATGTTGAGCAAGAAGAAATTTAATTTTTGATTTTTACAGCTAGAATGTGAGTAAAAATAAGGTAAAAGTGCAAAGAAGGAAACTTAAACAAATACAATGACAGCTGAACCATAGTCATAACTAAACCCAATACAGATACACAAAAGTCAAAATCGATCTCACTTCAATCCGGTTCCAAAATCCAAAATTGAGCTAAACAAGGACTTAGAAGTTTCATGAGATTAGGAAAATATCAAGGAAAATTTTCATCTTTTTCCCATATTAGCCCAATTCCATCCAAATCAACCATTAAAGGCTTTTACAGAATTCAACCAAAAATGGAGTTTGATCAAACTTCCAAAAATCAAGCTTCACTTAAACCTACTTTGAAGATCAGCACAAACTACACAAGAGCATCAACTTAAGCCAATCAAAAGATAATCCAAATTAAACTAATTTTACATCAAATTAGCAACCTTTTTGCAAAACAAAAAGAAACTATCTCAAGACTAAACCATAAAATCACTAAAGTAACTATCTTTAAGCCACAGTCAACCACGAAAAATAGTAACTTAACATATCAACATAAAATTAAGCCAAAATAAACCAACCCCGCCTCAAATTATCAACTTTATGCGAAACAGAAAAGGAACCCTGAACGAAAAATGAAGTAATTTGCTCCAAGTAGTAAACTTTTGTCAAAATTAAACAGTAAAACCAATAAAGTAACAATCTTTATCCTCTTAAAACACAAGAAGAATAAACATTAGTCCAAAATAAACCAACCCCAGTTCAAATAACCAATAAATTAACAAACTTTATGCAAAACAAAAACCATCCCATGTTACAAATGCTACTAATTTCCTATAATTCAAAGCTAAATCACAAATAAAACCAATAAAGTAACAATCTTTATGAAAATTCAAAAGCTGCCCATTATAGAAATGTAACTAATTAACTCAAATTCAAACCAAATTCACAATTTCAACCAATAAAGTATCAATCTTAATGAAAAATAAAAAGCAACCCATTTATGAAATTCAACTAATTTCCTAAAATTAAAGCTAATTCACAAAATTAAAAAGTAAAACCAACAAATGAACAATCTTTATGCAAATTTAAAAGCTACCCAATATAGAAATGCATCTAATTCACAAATAAATTAACAGTCTTTATTCAAAATGAAAATAAACCCATGTAACAAATGCAACTAATTTACTCAAATTTAACCAATAATAGCAATCATTAAGCAAAATTAAATGAACCCATGTGAGAAATGCAACTAATTTACTCAAATAAAATACTAATTCACACAATGAAACATTAAAAACCAATAAAATAGCAATCTTTATTGACTTACAGGAAAAGAATTTGATAGAGTGATTTGATCAGAAGCAAATTCAGGAGTATTATTATTATTATTGTCAATAATTATATCTTCACAAGGTTTATTCTTATTTTCCAAGTCTTGTACACACATATTTAAGGGAATCAGAAAAGGGAATTTTATTGGATGGGATTAAAAAGATTGGTTTATGAGAGATGGGTTTAATGAGAATCAAAAAAGGGTAACTATTTGGACTTAGAAAAGAGTAGATTCTAAAGAATATTTTTTGGCATATTTGGTTTTTTTGGTTGTGTTTTTTTGTCTTGTGTTTTTATTCAGAAGCACCATAGAAATTATCGGCATGTGCAGAAACACAATTACCCAATCCTCCTTCCTCGTTTTCATTCAGAAGCAACAGAAGTTATGTACATGAATAAGAGTATGTGCATGTTTATATGTGTGGAGTCATCATTCCAAGAAAACAAACCAAACTTATGAAGGATAGAGGTTTATTAACCCAAATTGTCTAAAATCATTCCCATTCTCTACCATCTAACACCCTTAAGATAATTTACAAATTTACAGATCAATTATAACATTCATTAACAATATTTTAGAGGGGTGACTACCGGTCTTACCACCCCTACTCCGCTGCTTGGTCATTTATCTCAGCCGTATCAAGAGAGTTTGAAATCACAAGCAGAAAATAGTGTATCTTTACAACTACTGGAGTTTGAATTGAGCATCTAGAACTATGAAAAGAGAAATTACAACAGCCGTTACCTAAGTGAAATTTCAATATTTCAATAATTACGAACACGCTATGTTGTCTTAACCTATTTGATTATACAATGCTCCTTCTGTTATTGTCATCAAACAATAAAAGCACTTTAACCAATTAGGTTTACCGCCTCAGAACTTTTGCTGATTCATACCTGTATGGCATGTTATGCTTTTTAAATAATTAAGAACTAAAATTAAAAAATATGGTGATTGCCGAATAACAGCAAGGCTGCTAATAATCAAATACATGAGATCTATACACATAGTATTAATATAGCTTATTATAGCATTTACGACATAAATTTTTTTCAAAATAACTATTAGAACTGACCTGCAATTGCTTAATATAACCCACTGTTCATTTCATTTTCACATGCAATAATGAACTATTCAGATTTGAGTTGATTATACAACTCTTTTCTTGAGAAATTTTTTTTTTTGAACAGCAACTTTATTAAAAAACCACTAGCAAGAAGCTAGAAAATTACAAAAAAAGTAAATAAGGATGCTGAAGCCAGCTATCCCATCTAAATGTATTTTTGCTCCTAGCTATACACCAAGTAAACGATCGCATAACAATATCGTCAAAAAGAACTTCTTTCCGTGGTTTCTTGGCCGAAAAAAGAATTTGATTTCTATAGCTCCAAATACTCCACCAAGCAGTATAAAAAACTCCTTCCAGAACACTTTTACTCCTAGAATTCATCCGCAACGCCTTGATCCAAGAAAGCCAAGATATGTAGGAATCCAAACCAAATTCCACCATCTGTAAACTAAACGTGTGACTTCTATCGCCAAATCACATCTAAACAAAAGGTGAGCCAAGTCCTCGTCAGAAACATTACAAATCAGACAAGATGAAGAAGGCACCAACACACCCCTTCGAGCCAAATTGGAACGAGTAGGAAGGCGATCGAGAGAAACCTTCCAAGCGAAGATATTAACCTTAATTGGAATCGTCTTAATCCACCGCGTAGGAGAATCAGCTTTCGGAAGGAAAGTCACGTCAAGTAAATTACGAACATCTTTAACACAAAATTCACCGTCCCCATTCAAATCCCAAATCCATCTATCTTCCATGTTAGACAAAATCACCGTTCCAAGAAGGTCAAGAATCTGTGTGAGCTGCAAAGATTCAGCCCCTCCTCTAACTTCCCGACGAAAGGACGAAGTAAAAGAAGCAACCATCTTGTCAGCCACAGTGCACTCTTTATTAATGTCCAACGCATATAAACGCGGGAATTTATAACGAAAGCACGAATCACCAATCCATAAATCGTTCCAGAAACTCGTACTTCTACCGTTACCTACACGAATTTTGCAGTGGGAGATAATATCAATACCTTGGGTCTTGAGGATATTAATTTCCTTAACGATAGAGCTCCAAGTTGAGGAATGAGAAGCAGAAAGTTCCTGCCCATTCAGCCCATGAATGGCATGAATAATCCGAGCCCATAGAGAATTATCACGAGAAAGAAACCGCCACACCCACTTTACGAGAAGAGCCCTATTAAGGGCGTAAAAACTAGAAACTCCTAAACCACCTTGTTTTTTAGACGCAAGCACCTTAGTCCATTTAACCCATGTAATCTTCCTCTCATCATCTTGAGTACCATTAAAAAAGTTCCGTCGAATAGCTTCCATTGAGTTAAGAACTGTCTTAGGAACCTTATATAATGACATATTATATATAGGGGTGGAGCCAAGCACCGATTTAAGAAGAGTAAGGCGACCCCCAATAGAGAGCGTTTTAAGTTTCCATTTAGATAACCTCATCTTGAGCTTGTTAATCGTATCGTCCCATGCTTTGACCAAAGATGCATTACCACCGACCATAACTCCCAAGTACTTGAACGGGGCTTTCATAACCGAACAACCGATCGAAGAAGCAGCTTCATTCACATAAGAGGCTGGAATACCCACTCCAAGAAGGTGACTTTTCTTAATATTAATAGATAACCCCGACAACAAAGAAAAACAACGAAGTGAATGCATGATACCTTTTAGATTGTCTTGAGACCATTCACCAATAAATACCACATCATCCGCATAGAACAAGTGAGATATCATAGTCGAAGGGTCAATCCTAACACCAGTGAAAATACCCGCTTCAATTACACGAGTGAAGGAAAGGTGTAATGACTCCATAACTAAAATAAACAAATAAGGAGCCAAAGGATCCCCTTGCTTCAACCCACGATGAAATTGAAACTCAGAAGTCGGACTTCCATTAACAAGGATAGAAGCCATTCCCGAGTTCAAACAACCACGAATCCACGAACGCCATTTAGAACCGAACCCAAATGAATGAAGGACATCCTCCAAATAATCCCATCGAATAGAATCGTATGCTTTAGCAAAATCAACTTTAAAAACCATAGCCCGTTGTTTTTTATGATGACACCGAGCGAGGAGTTCATTGATAATAAAAGGACCATCAAGTATTTGCCGATTCGGAAGAAAAGCTGTTTGAACATCCGAGATGAGATCAGATATGACCACGGAGAGACGAGTCGCAAGGATTTTCGTGATAACTTTATACATACTCCCAATCAAACTTATAGGCCGATAATCACCCACCGATTTCGGATCTAAGGATTTCGGAATAAGGGCTATAAAAGAAGAGTTGCACCCTATAGAAAAAGAGGCGTGATCAAAAAACCATTCAACTGCTGTGCAAAAATCCGGCCCAACAACAGACCAAAACTTGCGGAAAAACTCAAAAGTAAATCCATCAGGTCCGGGAGATTTATTTTCTCCACACCCCCAAACGGCATTACGAATTTCTTCTCTTGTAATGGAACTCTCTAACTCAGTAGACTGTTCATGATTAAGACGATTAGGGAAACTAAAGTTAATCTTACCATGACATATACCCGGATCTTGGAATCTAGCAGCAAAATGATTACGAAATTCGTCTTTGACACGGCTAGGGTCATCAACCCAATCCCCGTCAATCATTATACCTTTAACAGTTAGATTGGCTTATTTTCTATTGACGATACCGTGAAAAAAATTAGAATTCTCATCACCCTCCATGGCCCACTGAATTTTAGCCTTTTGAATAGAATCCCGAGCATCAACAGCCTTTACATCTTGAAGATTATTCATACATTCCGTACGAGATAAAAGAAGGTCATCGTTCACTCCACCTTGATCCAAAATCCTGTCAATATCGCTCAATTTGGACTTAAGATCATTTACACGGGCCAACTGTTTCTTCTTCTGATCCGCTACATACACACGAATCTCCTTTTTCAGAATTTGTAACTTCTTTTTGAATCGGATCATCCTATTACTATCATTTAGGATAGTTGAATTCCAAGTATTAGTCACCATATGTTCGAATCCCTGAAAGCTAAACCAGGAATGGTAAAAACGAAACGGGGTAGCACCATAATCAGTAAATACCTCACGAAGCAGGATAGGCCGATGATCCGAAAGATGCCTATCAAGACAAGCAGCCGAAACGTGAGGGAAAAGAGAAAGTAAACCATCAGTCACAAGGAAGCGGTCCAATTTGCTCATTTTAGTAGCCGATGGATGAGCCCAAGTAAAAGTGTACCCTTCTAATTGAAGATCTACTAACCCCGAATTAGATATAAAATTATTAAATGCACGTGCACCATTCACGTTGAAAGTAGACCCCCAACGTTCCTCCATCCGCCTAACTTCATTAAAGTCACCCATAACAATGCTCTCACCATTCCACCTATTGATCAGAGATGTTAAATAAGTCCACAAAACACGTTTATTAGAAACAGCTTGTGGAGCGTAAACTGAAATCATTAAAATCTTCTTCTGATTAGGAATCCAATTTCCACACAAAGCAACAAAATTATCGGAAATAATATGATGCTCTTTTTGGAAAACATTTGGATCCCATGTACATAGAATACCACCTGAATTACCGAGAGCCTCGCTAAAAATATAATCAAAATTGGAATTTCCCCATAAAAACTTTACGTCCATAGCCGAAATATTTTCCATCTTTGTCTCCTGAATAGTAAAGAAAGAAACTTTATTCTTGATGTTTAACTCCCTGATCCATTCTTTTTTAGCCTTGGATCCGAGGCCTTGAATGTTTAAGGATAAACAATTCATCGGAAAACCTCATGAACTTCTTGCGATCCAATGGTCTTTTCCATATCTTTATTACACCCTTCCATGGAAAAACCCATAGTTTGTCCTACCTTGATCATTTCTTCTAAAACCTCCAATATTGAACCACCCTCTCTATGCTTAAGACCATTTCCATGGGCCTCCGACGGAAAGTGTTTGTCTATCTTTTGTGCACTCTCCATGATACGTGAACTGATGCCTATTGATTTACTATGAGACTGCTCTTGTTCCACCTGCATATCATGTTCTACTTCGTTAGCCATACCCTTATCAGGTGTAAATCCTGGAGGAAATGGAATGCTTGAATTCGTCCTAGTAATATATACAGCCTCTTTACGCTTGTTAAGTAAATCATAAATCTTGAAAGGATCATTCAAAATCTCATTTTCAATGGATTGTGGAACTGATTCAGCAACAAAACCCTCTTCGTTAGTATTTTCTCCATATAAAGTATCAGAAACGGCTTCGTTATCGCTCTCATCCTTCGAGTTCCCCTGTTTACAAAACTCCGACTGTTTCACGCCCACTTCTATATCAGAATCATCATCAGAACAATAAGCCGTCTCAGAAACATCTGTAAAAGTTGGAGACCAAGTAAACAATTCCTTAGCTCGAACCACAAAGATCTTCCCTTTAACAATAATCTTGAACTTCTCAAGGATATTATCTTCCTGATTAGTCTTAATACAAATACGTTTTCGTGCAAAAAAATCATCTTTACATTCTTCAAGATCCAAAACCTCACCCCATTTGGAACCAATCTTGTGAAAAGTAGTACTTGACCACACATGCATAGGAACCCCTTCAATGTCAACCCAAACTATCCTATCACGGGACACGAAATCCGATTGAGCATTCGACAAGCAATTAAACCATGAAGCAACTCCCACATGTTTCAAAAATTTAGCTTTGGATTTAGACGAAGTCAACTCAATCATAACCCACAGCCCACCTAGATAAACAACCTTCGCGTTTGGAAACCCCTCATTCGATAAAATCACATGTAAAGTATTAATAGAAGAGAATTGTTTAACCTCCCCCATAACATAGTTTCCAAGATTACGTGACACCACGTAGGAATCATCTAAGACCATTGCTGGTGAAGCAGATACAAGAGTATTCCATACACCATTCACAGCCGCAGGAGATGACCCATTTACCACATTCACATATGACCCTGTTTGAAACTGACCTTTAGCCTGATCAACCCCCCCGTGGGTAGCTAGGAGCCGCAGCCACATTATTATGAGATGAAAGGTTGGGTTTTTTAGGCCTCTCAAAACGAGCCGAATTTGCAAAAAGGTAAAATCGGCCAATCCAAATAATATTGAGATTCTCAATCAAACGATCCAAATTGATTACTTTAATGAATCTGACAAAGGCAAACCGTTTCCCCACCTTGGATTTTTTAGTCGGAATGAAAACATCCACCATAGTACCATAGTCATTACATACCTTCCATGGGTCTTTAGCGGTGCATCCTTCTGGAAAATTAGAGACAAAAACGGATTTAGAAATCCTCACAGTTTGATCAGCTTTAGTCAAGATACTTGGGCATGTGAAAATCATGGGTTAGTATGTTGGTTTTCTCTCTCCTAGTCCTGTTTTGTGGGCCTCTTTTAATATCCACTCACAGTTTGCTTTTTTTTGTTTTTTTTATATGTTAAATTTTAATTTTAAATCATATTTTAATATATATTATTTTTTAATATTATTTTCTCTCTCTTAACTCAAATTCAAATGCAAATTCTAAATCAAAATCAAATCCTAATCATAAACCCATCCATAAACCAAACGGGCCCTAATTTTACATAACATATGAGATTGGGAATCGTACTTATGAAAATAATTAAGAATTGTTAATGCTATCCAAATTATTGAAATTGTATGTGAAGTATATAAATTTGTGATGGATAGATTGATGATGTATTTGAGTAATGACTTAGACCAATTACATTACTTACACAAATGAAGTAATTTACTCATAAAATTAATTGAAAAAACTTTGTAAATACTTTTTTCACTAGAGGGCTCAGTGGGCGGAAGGCCTCGTGCCAACCGATAACACTAGCCTATAACGCGAGGATGACACTTCGTATCATAGGGGTTGGCGTCGTACCACTCAACCCACATTATCTTTTTTTCCTTTTTTTGTCGTATTTATGTTTTATTTGATTATGTGTGGGTCATGTGGTGTCTTCTAATGCGAGTGATGAAGAGAATGTGTTTTCTGTTTAATTTATGTAGAAAAAATGTTGATGTGCAGTTAAGGCAGAGTCAGATCGTTTTGCTTAAGAGGACACATTTTGATAATTTTTAGATATTACACTACAAATTGCTTCTTAGGGGTAAGCAACATAAAAAAGTCACATATTTTAAAATTTTTACATTGCAATTTTTTCCGCTAGGCGACACATTCCCTTTGTGCCCCTTCCTTGTCTTCGCCCATGATGACGACACTTTATCCTATAACACTGCATGTTGCTCTTAAAGTTAAAAGATTGTGAAAATATGACTAATACTTAATAATTACTCCATTTCAAAATTATTCTTATCAAATGCAATATACATTTTAGGCTAAAAGGAGTGATGAGAGTTCATCATCCATTTCAGTGTCACATCAACTTTCTCTCTCCTCTCACTTTTCCACACTCCTTCTCATATTTCAAGTGTTTTGGTCATCATCTCTCACCTTTTATTAAAATACCAACTCTATACAAAATATAACCTACTAAATACCCCCCACACACTCACAAACCGAATAAAAAAACATTTAAACAAAAAGAGGGCCCGCAAATTTTACCACTCACGCATGGTGAGAGGTTCACCATTGCATTCGGTTTTTTTCCAAACTCACGAGTGAGGTGAAAGGGTGGTTTTGGCTTTGGTGGGTAATAGGGCTGAGCATCGGTTCAAAACTGAACCGAACCGACAAAAATCAAATCGAACCAAAAACCGACTTTGAGAAAAACATAAACTGAAAACGAACTGAGCAAAACCGAAACTAAACCGAACTGAGTAGATAGTCTAGGCGTAATTTTCTTGGTTTTAACACGAAATCGAACCAAACTGAGCAAAACCCATTAAGTTGTGAAGACTGATATAGGCCCCGATGTGTGTGGCGCAGGTGACGCAACCCCAAGTTAACTCATATTCAACGATAGCTCAGGTAGAGCAGATCACGCCGTGCAGATAGAGTGGGACAGGTGGTCCAGCGACTCTAGAACATGTTGCGTCATGTATCGTTGGAAGAGAGGCCTATTGTAGTACTGGGTTTGAGGGTAGGATTGTTGGGTGCAAACCCAATCCCACATCGGTAGAATATGTAAACTAAAGTTATGTCTCACACTTATAAATACCCCCTCATTGTAATTGTAAACTTGTATCTAGGGATCTGGGTGTGTGTATTATACCCCGTGCAGTTTAGCACAGGGCGTGCAGTTTAGCACGGGTCTTGCAATTTGGCACGATCATGCAGTTTGGCACGATCGTGCAGTTTGGCACGAGCCTGAGCAGTTTAGCTTAAAGCTTAATAATATCTCTCTGGTTTGATCTCGTAGACTGCCACGACTATCCTAGTCGTAGATACCACGTTTTATCTTATGTCGATTATATTCAGCATTTACTTTCCGTAAGCCTTGTTTGTATTATTTGTTTGTTCGAGCAGTGTGTGCAAGAGCTATATACCGTACAGAGGTGTGTGCAGGTGTCATATACCCTAACAAAGTGGTATCAAGAGCCAGGCTACGATAAACAATGGCAAAAGATGGTAAGCTAAAGATCAACAGTATGATGGTTATGATTTCGGTTTCTGTAAGATGTAGATCGAAGACTCTCTATATCATAAGAAGCTTTAGGAGCCTTTGGCAAAAGCCAAACCTACAGGTATGAAGGCTTTGTTATTATTATCTTTATAGCCCTAGAGTTGGTCAAGCACTGTTACAGCAGTTAGTGGTTCGTGTAGAACTACTAAGCTAACGTTCAAAGAAATTCGAGATTTGATTCTTTATTGAAGATATTCGTCGGAAGACATCCAGTGAATATACGAATTATTTGTTAAGTGCAGAGGACAAATACAAGGGCAGAGGGTACTACAAAGGACAGAAAGCAGAACAGAAACTAGTCGAAATCATAGAAGATAAGAGAGATAAAGTACAGGCAGAATATCACATGTTAGAATTGCAACCAAAAGGGCCACTTTCAGAATCAGTGTTCAAAGCTTGTAGCCTTCAGGGGTAAGGAGGTTAACATGGCAGCTGGGACTCTGATGACGCATTGGTTATGTTGCATTGAGAATACGGTTGAGGATCGTATTATGGATTCTAGTGCATCGTTCCATGCTACCTATTGCAAAGAAGAGTTATAAAGGTTCAAGCTATGTTTCAGTAAGGTTCGTTTAGCAGATGACAAGACTCTATACATTGCAAGCGTTAGGGATGTTGTCCTCAAAAATTCGTTTGGTACAAGTTGGACTTTGAAGGATGTTAGGTACATTTCAGGCCTAAAGAGAAGGTTAATCTCAGTTAGGCAGCTTGATGAGGAAGGTTACCACGTAGGCTTTAGAGACCAGCAGTGGAAGGTTACTAAAGGTAGTTTGGTGGTAGCTCGTGGGAACAACGTGGAAGCCTGTATAAAGTTGAGGTACATCCCGAGGGGGTTGGTGCAATTATTGATGGTAGTGGCAGTGCAGCTCTCTAGCACCTGAGACCTGATGATATGAGCAGGATTGTTATGACATGTTAGCTTCCAAATCAACGTTCCAGATGTACGGAAGGTAGATATCTACTTTTATAAGCCAGGTGGTTTGGGAAAGCAGAAGAATCTTTCCTTCATGATGTCAGAGAAGACAAGGAAATTGCAGAGGTTGGAGCTAGTTCATACAGAAGGCTATGACCCTACATTTTTTGCATCAATTTAAGGATCCCGCTTCTATGATTATGTTATCAAAGACTTGTTGATCCCACTTTAATAGATCTTTATTTCCTTATGCTTGTTAAGGTTTAGTTATGCAAGACAAATCCTACCCAACTATAGTAGAAACTTTGATTGATAATACTAAAGATTATGTGGAATCTAATCTTTAATATAAGAAGAATTCTTCAATGATTATGAAATAGTAATTCTAATGAACACTCAGAATAACAAACAAAAGCTTCAATATATTAATACGAATACTCTAACTAGTATTAGGGTTAAAAAAACCTTGAAGCTATGACAATTCTATGAATGAC
>BQNB010140456.1:0-17412 GCA_026074375.1 Tanacetum coccineum | reverse complement strand
GCAGATTCACTTCTACCAATTTAATTCTGGGCTGAAGCAGTACATACTGCTTGTTATGTACTAAATAGGGTATTGGTGACTAAGCCTCAAATGAAGACTCCCTATGAGCTGTTAATGGGAAAATCTCCTAATATCAGCTTCATAAACCTCCAGGTTTTGTAGATCCTCATCATCCAAACAAAGTCTATAAGGTAATCAAGGCCCTATATGGATTACATCAAGCTCCTAGAGCATGGTATGCGAGGCTTTCTACTTTTCTTTTGAAACATGGCTATAGGAGAGGTGCTATTGATAAAACCTTATTTATCAAAAGGGATAGAAAAGATATTATGTTGGTTCAAGTCTATGTGGATGATATTACCTTTGGATCTACTAAGACATCCATGGTTAAGGAATTTAAAGAGCTAATGCAAAAGGAATTTACAATGAGTTCAATGGGTGAACTTACTTTCTTTTTAGGACTTCAAGTTAAGCAAAGTACTGCTGGGATTTTCATAAGTCAAGACAAGTATATGAAGGATATTCTTAACAAATTTGACTTCAGAACAATTAAGCCAGCTACTACACCAATTGTAGCTCATAAAGCTCTTGGGAAAGATTAGGAAGGTGAAGATGTTGATGTACATCTTTACAGATCAATGATTGGTTGTCTTATGTATTTGACTGCATCAAGACCAGACATTATGTTTGTTGTTTGTCTGTGTGCAAGATTTCAAGTCACTCTAAAAGTTTCCCACATGAATGCAGTAAAAAGGATCTTTAGGTATCTCAAACATCAACCTAAATTGGGTTTATGGTATCCCAAGGATTCTCCTTTTCAGATAGTGATTATGCTGGGGACAATCATGATAGAAGATCAACTTCTGGTGGATGTCAATATCTTGGAAGAAGATTGGTCTTTTGGCAGTGCAAGAAACAAACAATTGTAGCTATCTCATCTACTGAAGCAGAATATGTAGCAGCTGCAAGTTGTTGTGGACAGGTTCTTTGGATGCAAAATCAACTTTTTGATTATGGTTTCAATTTCATGAATACTGATATTCATATAGACAATGAGAGTACCATATGCATTGTGAAAAATCTTGTTTTCCATTCAAAGACTAAGCACATTCAGATTAGGCATCACTTCATCAGAGATTGTTATGATCAAAGGTTAATCAATGTGGTCAAGGTACATACAGATGATAATGTGGCAGATAATGTTGTAAAGTACTGCTGGCAGATAACAAAGTACTGTTAGTGATATTAAAATACTGATCATTATGTTAAAGTACTGTTAGTTATAGAAAGTACTGTTAGCAATATCAAAGTACTGCTTATAACAGTTTTAGGGTTTTAGAAGGAATGTACTAGGAAAGGATAAGCATGGCAGGCTGTAAGCCCAATAGGGTTAATCCTTGATGTCTATAAAAGGACCCCATGGAAGGCATAGTTAGGTACGAGAACGAGTATAAGTCTTAGAAGAAGTATTAGTGATTAGTATTATTAGTGTTTAGGGATCTGCAAAGTTAGGCAGGTTCAAGGTGTGATAATAAAAGTAATCTTTTGATTATTGCTGTGTGTTCTTCTTAATATTATCAATTAGATTCCGCATAGTTGATAGTATTCAGTGTCAGCGTTTCTTAGTTATTATCTTGGATTTATTCAAGGTAGTAATATCCTTTACAAGTTAAAGGTTCAACATATTAGAGTACATCGATCCTACACTTGCCATGTAACCTTCCCTTTGGCAGTTAAAACACTTCACAATTATTTATTGATATGAATTATTCCCTCCCATTCTTCAGATGTCAGCCCTTGTTCCAGACATACCAGCAGCAAATGAAGTTTGTCTCCCCTAAACTGGTTGAACAGTCACCCTTTCATTATGAATAGTTGCTTGTTGTCTTGGGTTGGAGGAATTTCTTAGCTGATTGTTGTTGGATGGGAAGCGAGATGTAACGATAGTAGATAGAAATGACATTATTTTATTAATGGCATCAATAGGGTCATCTCCTTGCTTAAACACATAAACTATTAGACCAGAGTCTATCTATGGAAATTCAGTCAGATGTGTTTGTTGATTAACTGTGGAGACAGTATATTCAATTTGAGGAACAGATTGTAGTTGTGGGTAAGCATTTTGATGAACTGTGGATGTATAAGCATTTGAATACAGTGTTAATGGATAAGAAATTGCAAGAGGTATGGATGGATGAGTAGATAAGTAATGTTGTGTGGGATGAATTGATCCATATTGAGGAGACAAAGATGGTGAAAATTGTTGTTGGAATTGTGGATTGTTGTACGAAGATTGGTAAGTGTGGAAATGAGACAGAGTCTACTGGTGATTAGCAACTAGTGCAAGTGGATCATGATTGCGCTCACGCATAATACGAACTTCATTTGCGTAGAGTTCGTGTTGTTAAAGATATGCATAAAGCTGATCAAAGTTGGTAGTATGCAGATCTTTTACAAGCTTGACATCAGTCATAAACTTACTCCATTCAGGTGGGAGACTATTTAAGAACTTGGTATTGACTTGAAATTGCTCTAATTTCATTTTGTAAATGTTCATGTTATCGATCAGCTGAGTAAATCTCAAGTAATACTGATGAAGTGATTCCCCCTTGATGTGAGCAAACTTATCAAATGCATCATACAGTTTACACTCCCTTTTCTGCTTTGTCAATGAGGTACCTTACATTAGTAGTTGAATTCTTTCCCATAGATCCTTGGCAATTCTGTGATGATTAACAAGTGAATAGATATCAGATGGTAGACATTGAAGAATGATATTAGTTACCTTGAGATCATAATCAGCTTGGATTTTCTCTGTAGCAGACAATTCAGCATATTTCTTTGTCCTGATCACCCCATTTTCTTCAATGATAGGCCATATGAGTGGACCGTGTACGACTGATTCAAGTATCATTCTTCTGTGCTCTCTGTTTTGCATGTATAGTTCCATTATACTTTTCTAAGAATCATACAGGTCTTTGTCCAACATTGGTAGACGATTGTCAGCACCAGAGAGTATCATATACTCAGCAAGAGTATTCTTTTGTCCAATTGGAATCACTGAATCCATTTTGATTTAATATGTGATAAGATGAAAAATGATCGTACAGTAATTGGAGGTTGTTATGTTAAAGTGAGATTTGATTAATGTGTTTGAGTCTTTAGAATACACGGGATTTTATAATTCTTGATAAAACCGGGAAAATAAATTTTCACAAGATTTTACAAATCAAAGAACAACCGTATAATTCTCCTAATGGAAGTGTATATTTCACCCAAGTAAAGTGTATAAATCTCCCAAGAAAAGCGTATAAATCTCCCAAGCAAAGTGTATTATTATCCTAATGGAAAAGTGTACAATTCGCCCAAAAAATGAAGTATAGATCGCCTAAAAGAAACAACGTATAAATCACCCAAGAAAACAACGTATAAATCGCCTAAAGATTTACGTATAAATCGCCAAATAATATACGTATAAATCGCCCATTAATATACATATAAATCGCCTGAAGGATACATGCGTATTATTCGCCTGAACGTATAATTCACCCCTACGTATAAATTGCCTAATACACTTCGAAACTCAAAAACCAAAAATGTTAAAAAGACTCACTTTTTGACGTTTTTACCGGATTTTTCTTGTACTTCTTACCTATCTAAGACCAGTAGAACCATAAAAACACAAACTTTAACGTTTTTAACACAAAAAATTTAAAATCAAGATTCTAGTACAAACACCCTATTTTCGAAAAAAAAATCTTCAAAAAGATCAAGATTTTGAAGTTTTTCCTAGGATCTATTTGTACAACTAGACTTTACTAACGTAAATAAGAAATAAAGTAGCAAACTTTATGGTTTTAAACCAACAAAATATGAAGATCTTTTGGTTGGTTTAAACCAAAGACACGAGTAAACAACGCACACAAAACCTTCACAAACACCCCATGGCTCTTTATACCAATTGTAGGATATCTTAACACACATAATGTATGGATTCAATCTAGGGTTTAGAGAGAGAAAGAGAAGTGGTTAGATTAACACTTAGTGAGAGAAAGAAAGTGTCGGATCCAAATAATCACTTCACTTCATTATGATGAACAAGAAAATAAGCTAGGAGATGAGAAGAATTGTAGAGAGAGAAACTAGGGAGAGAATAAAAGATGGAGGTTGATTTACTTACACAAACACAAATGAGACCAACAACCCTCTCTCCACACATGGAGAGGGGTTTATATACCCTAGATGGGTCGGCCTTGAAAGGCTTAGTGGGCCGAGGGTTTGTCTTGGGTTAGGCTCGAGTTTACTTGGGCTTTCGCCCGATACACGTGACCTATTAGATTACATTAAATGAGCCCAATACCCGTTCTAGCCTATTACAACATTTAATATATAAATGACCAAGACCTAATATTCCAAATGATCGAACTTCTCGTTCGACTCAATATTTTTGAGGCTAGCAATCTCCCCCGAAGTGAGTTCATTGTGACACTCCTTAGTGAGATTAATGAGATTGCTTTTGTAGTTAAGCTCTTATGATCTTTGTCTCTGTCAACGTTGTAGGCTTGTTCCATCATGCTTTGTGATCTATGATCTTGAGCTTTTGTCATTGTCTTTTGACGTAGTCTTTTCGTCTGAGATCTTTAAATCTTTATCCTTTCGTCTTGATCGTCTTTGCCACCTTGCGATCTTGTGTCTTGACCAACATGCTCATACTTTGCATCATCTTGAAAGCTTGCTAACAATCTCCCTTGATAGACTTGATATCTTTGAAGGAAGATCTTGTATATCAGAGTTTGTGCGGAAGTCTTTGTCTTTATTTCTTGAGCTTTCATGATTCTTGGATCTCGATGATTATAGTATGTCTTTGTAGTTTAAGCATGAGCATGTGGTAATGAATCTGACTTCAGTTGGAATAAGGCATCATCATCTCCATCTTTATGTATCCTGAAATAAAACAGTTAGCAATAAAGCTTGTGGACGAATATGGCTTTGTCATTCGTCCGGATTTGGTTAGATTAACCTTCGGTTCCATAGGACCATTTTACAGTATAAATAATGTACCTGTTATCAGGTAGATTCAAATAATCTTCTTGACATGGCTTCTAGCTCAAAGTGTAGGATCTTCTAACACAGATGTATTAGATTTACCATGCTTGCTAGTTCTCATTACCAGAACGTTTCAAAGCAGACAATAATACTGTACCTATGATCAGGTAGATTCAAAGAATCTCCTTGACAGGATTTCCAGCTCAAAGCGTAGGATCTTCTAACACAGATGTATTAGATTTACCATGCTTTCTTGTTCTCAATACTGGAATGTCTCAAAGCAGACAAAACCGGTAACGACGGTGTTTCAGATAGTTATTTCTTTTGATTAAGACATTAAGTCATTTTCTGCGATCAAGTTTGATTCACATTGATCGCACCATCGTTTCTTCAAGGTGACACAAGGTTGTTTCATATAGATTCTCACATAGGCTCCTACCAAGAGCTTGTTTGATGCTGCCAAGCAGGATTTCCTATCTTCATTGTGTGTAAATTATAAGTATCAATCGGATGTTCTGGCACAATCTCTTGGATATATGGTAGGACTCTTGTTATCTGCTTGTGTATAATAATAGTGTTCAACATGTGTTAGTTATGTATAGGTGTCCTATATGTGATTTTTTTATGGTTACTCTGGGCGTCGTCGTACTCGTTTTGTGCGTTTGTGGTGTGTCGTAGCGGTGGCAGGTAGCTGTATTGCAACACTATTCATTTTTCATCGTTCTCGGAGTGGTGTTAGGCTGTGAAGTCGTGTGTAGCTCTGGGAACTTTGGAGGTACTAGTGGAGGTTGTGTGATAACCGATTGGCTGTGGAGGGTGGGCTTTGCTGCTATGGGGGCAGCTGGTGGGTGGCGGCATGTGAAGCTTGCACATCATGGGTGGCGGTCTGCATTGGGTGGGACCAGGGGTAGGCATTGGGGGGGGGGTGGGTTCGTTCAGAGGTGTAAGGTGTGAAGTAATGGGTGGGGGTTGGCAGGATTAACAGGCTTGGGAGGTACTTGTCGGTGGTCGTTATGAGGGGGGGTGGGGGACTGGGGGTTGAGCATTGAGGTAGGCAGGATGAGGAAATGATGTATAGTGGATGGACGATTGATGTATGTTGGTCGGGGTGTGCGTTAGTGTGTGCGGAAGTGGGGGTGTGACGAGAAGGGGCGGGGGGGTGATGTGGTATTTGAAGTTAGGTAATGAGGTGGTAGATGTTGATGAGGGTTTGAGGTAGCGGTGGGGGGGGTGTGTGGTGGTAGGGGGGGGGAGGGGGAGGTGAGGGGGTGCGGGTGGGCGGGGGTGGGGGTACAGGGGGGGGATGGTTTGCAGAGGGGGTGGGTTTCGGGTGCGAGGGAGGAGGTTGTGGAGGTATGGTGGAGTGGGGGTGATGTGGTAGCTGGGAACTAGGAAGCCCCCCCGGGGGCGTACTGGGGGGTGGGAGGATGGTGTGGGAGGGGGAGTGGGCTAATGGGTGTCGAGTAGAGGGGGTGAGGTGTTGTGAGGTGGAGGGTGGGGGTGGTATGGAGTGAGGGTGGGAGCGGTGATGCAGTCGGGGGGTGTGTGGGGGGGGGGAGAGAAAAAGCGAGATCGCTTAATTTAAGGGGGTTGGGTGGTGTTCGTGGGGGATGGTGCGTTTGTTGTGGTACTAGGGTTGTGTTGGTCGAGCGGCAGTGGTGGTTGTCGGAGTTTAGGGTTGGTGTGTTGGGGGGGGAGGTTGGTTGGGTGTGGTTTGTTGAGTTGGGGGTGGGGGTGGGAGCGGGGTTGGTGGTGAAGGAAGGGCGGCGGTGGGGACGGGGGAACGTGAGCGTGGGTGGTAGGGGAAGTTGGGCGAGGGGTAGGTGAGTTGGACGGTGAGGGGGAGGGGAGGGGGGGGGGCCAGGGGGAGGATGTGGGGGTGTAGGGGGAGGTGGGTGGGTTTGGGTGTGGATAGGGGAGAGTGGGGGGGGGGGAGGGGGGGCGGTGGGGTTGAGAGGGGGGGTGGGTTGCTGGGGCGGGTGGCGTGTGGCTTGGGAGAAGGTGGGGGGGTGTTGGGTGGAGGTGGTATGGGGGCGTGGGGCGGTTTGGGTGGGAGGGGTGGGAAGTTGGGTGGGAATGTGTGGAAGGGAGGGGGGGGGGGAGCGGTAGGGGTGGGAGAGTAGTGTGAGGAGGGGAGGGGGTAGGGGTTTGGTAGGTGGAAGGGCGGGGGGGGTAGGAGGGGTGGATGGGGGGGGGTGGTTGGTTGTGGTGGGGGGGTGGGGGGTAGGGTGGTGGGTGGGTCCAGGGTTCGGGGGGGGGGGAGTTGTGTGTGGAGAGTGTGTTAAGGAGAGACGAGGGGGGGGGGGGGCGGGGGTGGGTTAGTTTGAGGGTGGGCTTGTGTGGGGTCGGGGGTTGGTGGTTTGTGACAGTAAGCGGGGGAGGAGGTGGTTGAGAGGAGTTGTAGTGGGGGCAAGGGCGAGCGTGATGCGGGGGGGTTGTGGGGTTTGTAAAAGGGGGGGGGGGGGGGGGGAGGGTGTGGTTTGTGGTTGTGAGGGTGCCGTGAGTGGCGTGGTGGGTGGAGGAGTAGGTTGTAGGGGCGTGGTATCAGGGTGTGGGGTTGTTTGGAAGGAAGTGGGGGACGGTTGGGGGGTGGTTGAGTTGAGGTAGTGGGGTGTGGGCACGTGGGGGGGGGTATGGGTGGGATGTAAGAGTGGTGGTGTAGGGAGGGGTGGTGTTGGTCTGGTCAGGGGGGGGGAGGGGGGTCGGGGGTGCGGAGACGGTGTGGGAAGAGGGGTAGGGGGGGTGGACGTGTTGTGTGGGAAGGTTGCAGATACTTGGGGGGATGGAGGGGGATGAGGTGGGTTGTGGGGAAGGCGGTAGGTGGTGGGGTCGGTGGGGGGTTGAAGGGTGTTTGGGGGCTGCTGGGGATTTTTTGGGGGGGGCGCTGAGGCGGGGGTGGGTGAGTAGAGGGTGAGGGAGAGTGGTGGCAGGGGGGGGTGTTGAGGGATGGGAAGGAGGTTGGAGTGGGGTTGTTCGCGCGGGGAAGGGAGTTGGAGTGGATGGTCTGTGGGGTGGCCGGTAGTTTAAGAGGGGTGGCGTTGGAGGAGATGGGGGGGAGTAAGGGCGGTGTTGATGGGTGAACGGAGTTGGGGGCATGTGTACGCTAGTGTGTGGGTGGCTGGGGTTGTAGGTGGTGTTACGTGCTGGGGTTTGGGGACGGGGGGTGATAAGGGTATTGGGTGGGTGGGGGCGCTTGGGGGGTGGGATAGGGCGCGGGGAGCTCGGTGCGCGGGAAGGGGGGGTTGGGTGGGTGAGGAGGCAGAGGGGTGTTTTGGGTGGGGTGAGTGTGGGTGGCGGGGGGGAGGTTAGGAGGGTGTTTTCTGGTGCTAGTGTGGGGTGTAGTTGGGGGGGTGGTTGTCAGGTTGGAGGGCTCTGGTGGTTTTGTGGTGGTTGGTAGGGGGGTGGGCGGTGGGTTAGCTAGGTTCGTTGTGGAGGGACAGGGGCACGGTGTTGGTGTGGTGTTAATGGTGGGCTGTGGTTGTTTAGTTATAGGGTGGAGGGGGTTGGTCATAGGGGAGGGGGAGGGTTCGATTTGGAGTGATAGCTCTGGAGAGGTAAAGGATGGTGGGAGTGGGGGGCGGAAGGGTGGGGGTGGGGAAAGGAGGGTCGTGGGGACCGTTAGGGGTGTGTTTGGGATATGATTGGAGGGCAGGGTTGTATGGGTGGGGTTGTTAGTGGAGGGGGGGGGAGTGGCGTACGTGGGTTGTTGTGGTTGTGGGGGGAGTTGGGGTACTCGGGGGGAGAGGTGGGGGGGATAGATGGGGGGAGTAGGGGGGGGGTGGGTTGAGGTTGGGGGGAGAGGGAGGGGGGGCGGGGAGTGACGTAGGAGGACGGAGTGGGGTTGGTAAGGGTGTAGTGGGTTAGTGTTCGTATTGGGACTGGTGGGGGTGGGAGGGGGGTGAATGGGTGTGTTTTGGGCGAGATGGGTTGAGTTGGTGGGGGGAGGAAGGGTTTTTTTTTTTTCAAGTTGGTCAAGTGTGGGGGGTGGGGTGGGGGGCGGGTCGGCGGTTGGGGGTTGGTGGGGTAGGAAGTGAGGTGAGGTAGAGAGGTGGGAGGTTGGTAAGGGGTGTTGAGGTGAGAGGGAGGGGTAGGCGGTAAGCGGAGAGTAGGTGTTGAGGGGGGAGGGTGGGTATGAGCGCTAAGCTGGGTGTCGGCGGTTCTGGTTGTGAGTTGCATAGCGGTTGTGGTGGGGGTCATGGCGTGGGCGGGGGAAGTGGGTGGGGTGGGGCTGGCGGTACACATAGGGGTCGGATGGGGTGGGGGTGGGGGCGGGAGTGTTCGGGTGAAGTGGGTGGGGTGGGGGGTGGTTAGGGGTGTCGGGGTGGGGTGTAGGAGCGGGAGGTGGGGGGGGGGGGGGTGGGGGGGGGGGGTGGGTTGGGTAGAGCGGAGGGTGGGGTGGGGGGAAGGTGGGGTTGAGGGAAGGGGGGGGGTTGTTTAGAAGGGTTAGTGGTGATGGAGTGATGTGGGGGGCGGTGAGCGAAGGGGGGGGGCCAGGCGGCGTGGGGAGACGAAGCGTAGGGGTGTGGTTGTGGGGACTATGGAAACCAGGGGTTATGGTATGGAAGGTTGTAGGTGGAGGAGTGAAGACTGCTTAGGTGGGGGGGTATGTGGTAGAGTAGGGGGGGGAGGATGAGGGGAGTCGGTTGGTGGGGTTGCGGTGGAGGTGTCGGGGGAGCGGGTGGGGGCGGGGGGGGGGGGATGCGTGAAGGGTGACGGGTTGATGGGTTGAGTGGTTGGTGAGGTGGGGATGTGGTGGGTGGGTGGGGGAGGGGGGGGGGTGGAGGGTAGGTGATGAGTGGGGTGAGGGGGTTGGTGAGGGGAGCTTGGTGGGTTAAATCACAAATTAAATGGGGGGGGGTGCAGGGGTTGTCGGGGCGGGGAGATATGGGGGTTGTAGTGGGAGTAGGGGGGTGAGGGAAGGGGGAGTTGTGAGTAGAGGGTGGACGTGGGGGGAAGGTGTTGTGTTGTCTGCTGGGGGGGAAGTTGTGAGGAAGGTTGTGGAGCGTGGAGTGACGGGGGGAGGATGGGGCGAGGGAGTGGGAGGTGGGGGAGGTGCGTCGGGGGGAGGGGGGTGGGGGGGGGTGGGTGGTTGCCGGTTGGGGGGGTTGTTGTGGGGCTGGGTGGGTGTTTAGTTAGGGTTGGGGGGGGTTAGGGGGGGGAGCGATTGGGTGGAGAGTTGGTAAGGCGGGTAGGGGGCAGTGAGGGGAAGGAGGAGGGGGGTAAGGGCGGGGGGGGGGGGTTGGGTGATGGCGGAAGGTGGGATTGTGAGATGTGTGGCAGGAGGAGTGGTGGGTGAGGGTAAGGGTGGGTTAGGGGGGAGGGGGGTGGTGGGGGTATAGGGGGGGGGGTTAGGTGTGGAGGGAGTGTGTTATCAATCAGCGGGTTGTGGGGGGGGGGGTTCGGGTCGAGGCGGGGGAGGAGGTACGGGCGGGTGTGCGGTTGCGGGTGGGGTGGGTTGCTAGGTGGCGATGGGTGGGGAGGCTCGGGAGGGAGGTGTGGGAAGAGAAGTAAGGGGAGGGTGGTGGCGCAGGTATGATTTTATGGTGTAATGGTTTTATGATGTCATTGTATTTTTTTGTTATTTTTTTTTTTTTATTTTATTGTTGGTGGGATGGTATTGGGGTAAGGGAGAGGTATGGGTTGGTGAGTGGTGGACGGGGGTTGTATCAGGGGGGTGCTTTGGTGTTGCTGAGGGGAGAGGGGGGCGCGGGGGGTAGGTCGGGTGGGGGTGACGGTTGTTGAGGGGTGGTAGGTGAGGGGTAGAGGTTGTGAAGGGGCTGCTCGTTGAGGAGAGGGTGGGGTCGGGGGAGTGGTTGGGGGGTAGAGGGGGTGAGGGGAGGGGGGGGGGGGTGGCGGGTGAGTGGTTGGGCAGTGGGGTTGTCGGTGGGTGGACGGGGGGGGGGGTGGATGGTGTTTGGGGGGATGTCTGTGAGGAGGGTGGAGGGGTTGGGGGGGGAAGGGGGGGCGGTGAGTGGTGTGGGGTTTGAGGGGTGAGTGGTTGGGTGGGTTGTGGGGTGAGGGGCGGTAGGACGGGAGTGGGGGAGGTGGGAGGTGGCGGGTGTGTCGAGGGTGGGATGTGCGTTGTTGTGGGGGGGAGTGAGGGGAGATATTGGGGGTGTGCGGGGGTGTGAAGGGTGGTGGGACAAGGAATGCGGGGGTTTGTGTTGTGTGGGGGATCGATTAAGGAGAGAAGGTGCTTGGGGATGGGGGGTGGTAGTTGAGGAGGGGGCGGGTGGAAGTTGCTCAGAAAGGGGGGGGCTGGTTGTGGGGAGTAAGTGAGGGTTTGTGTAGGGTGGGGTCTAATTGTATGGGTTGTGTGGGAGAGGAAGGGGTAGTTGGGAGGGGGAGGTAAGGGGGGGTACGGGGGGTAGGAGCGGGGATGGAGGGGGGAGGTAGGTGGGGGGGGGGGGGGGTGGGTTGAGGGGGTTGGGGGGTTGGGGGTCATGGTGGTTAGGGGTGAGAGATGGATGGGGAGCGGGGGACGGGTTGGGAGGTGGTGTTAGGGGGTGGTGGGGGGTGGGGGGGGGAGGTGAGCAGAGGGGGGGGGGGGTGGTAGATAGGTGCGGGGTGGGTGGGGGGGGGGCGGGGAGGAAGTTTTGCTGCAGGCGTGTGCTGGGGGGGGGGAAGTGGGGTGATGTGTTAGGGTGTGTTATATTTTTTTTTTTTTATTTATTTTTAAGCTTTTATTTTTATTTCCTTTTATTTTTAGATTTACTTAAGATTTTATTTTTATTTTATTTATCTTTTAGTTTATATGACTTTTGTATTAAAGAGTTTTTTTTTTAGTATTTTAAGATATTTATTTATTCTTTTTTTTTTTTTTTTTTTTCTTTTTCTAATTTTGTTTTAATATTACTTCTTTTTTTTACTCTTATTTTTCTCTATTTTTAACTTTTTTTAATCATTCTTATTTTTTCTTTTTTTCTTCTTTTTTTTTTTTAGATTTATAATATATTTATTACTTTATTTCCTTTGTTAATGATCTTTTTGATCATTTTTAAGTTTTAATTATAGTTTTTTTATTTTTTTTTTTTTTTAGATTTTGCTTATTTTTTTTATTTTTAATTTTTTTTTAAATTTCGCTATCTCATATTTAAGGTATTTTTTAATATCTTTTAAGATGTTGTAGGGTATGAGATCGTAACCATAATCTTTTCGAAGAGTATCAAGCACTTTGGTCGATTTTAAATCACTTATTATTTTCAAGATCACATTTTAAATACATTTCTCCCCTTATTTTAAATACTAATTCACTTAGTTTTTGAAATACTTTGTGATTAAAATTTGTCTTGAAATACCATGGGGAAATCTTTTACTTAGCATGAATTACATGGAACATAAACTTGCTCCCCCTCGATTTTACATATGTTTGACACCAAAAACAATGATACCAAGTTGTAAAATGAATATAAAATTAAGGGTTAGCATTGTTGAGCACACAATTTTGAAAGATTATTAATTGTCATCGAAGAATTCTTGAAAAATTATGCTCAACCACCTAATCATCTTATAACAATCAATCTATTTAATAGTCATTATTATTCCTTAGATGTTATTAAGACCTTTTATAATGTGTTGAATACATAAGAATTGTCATGTTATGATGTATCCAACAATCATTAAAACATTGTTTTTCAGAAAAACTCCCCCTCAAACATTGACTCATTTAAAAAAATGACACCAAATGTAGAATAATTGTCTTGTAAAACAATATGAGGGATGGAGTGTTGAACACATAATTTTGAAAGATTTTGAATTGTCATTGAGAAATTCTTGAAAAATTGTGTTCAACTTTTTTGAAAAACCAAATGTTAGAAGACTTCTCTTCTAACGCTAAGGATAAGCGCACTTATGCGTACACTCTCCTTTGTCGTTCGGGTCCGAGTTGCAATCTGAGAGTGATTACAAGTCATCAAGAAAAATTAGAAATGACATGTTTTGAAAACATTTGAAACTCCTGTTCGAACTTCATTTACACGCCCGTGTCGATGTTAATCAACATTTCTAGGTACGTAAATGTTATCGATTCCAAGAGACATGTCGAGAAGAATATTTTTTGAAACATTTTCTGATTTTTGATTTTGTATTTTCTTTTTGAAATTTTATATTTTTGTATTTTGTTTTATAAAGAATATTTACATGTTGACCTTAGCATTGTTATGTGATGGTGAAAGAGTAATTCCAACTCTTGTCGTAATGTAGTTGTCTTGTCTGCTGGAGGAACAACTTTTAGAACCAGCTTTGAACTTGACAGTTCATTGCTGTGGTCGTGAATTCCGAGTTCTGAACTGTTATGATCAGAAGTCATTATTTGTTCATCAGATCAAAATTCCTTGAAGCCCTGGTTTCAGAGATATCAGTCTTTTCAGCAACCAAACTCTGAGTCCTTCCTTTTTAGGATT
Organism: Tanacetum coccineum; assembly: GCA_026074375.1. Lineage (NCBI taxonomy): Eukaryota > Viridiplantae > Streptophyta > Magnoliopsida > Asterales > Asteraceae > Tanacetum > Tanacetum coccineum. The sequence goes on along the minus strand of BQNB010140456.1, from coordinate 3,964 downwards.
GAAAGAGATACCTGCACTTAAATTAAGAGTACCTGCACTGACATCAAGAGTTTGTTCGCATTCATACTTGTTAGTGATATCGTCATTTGAACCATTTGTGGGTTCACTGTCAACCTTAGTTGTGCTAGAGGTGAATATCTTTCCAGTAGGAATCCACTTAAGACCAACTGTCTTGAAAATTTTACCCGTCGGTTTCCACCTAAGACAAGATCTAGGAGTTATTGTTTTCTCATGCACAACGGAAGTCTTTTTGATTGAAAACCTATGTCCTATTGGGATTTGTCTTTCTGGTTTCTTTGCAACACTTGTTTGCTCTACAGGTTGTATCCGTTGTTTGTCTTATGTGATGGAAGCCTTTGCACGTAAGTTGCCATTCATTAAGGAATTTTGTTACAACAAGAATCAATGATTTGCATAAAGACACAAATCCTGCATGTCCGAGCAACAAAATGTTTAGAGTCATGAAAAACTTCTAGAAATTCCTAGAGTGTTCTGTATGGCATAGTTTTTGTCGTAACGCACACTTTAGATGCAAGCCAATTCCTAGACTTTTGTTTATTGATCCTAGGTTTTGGTTTGCTACCATTAGTTGTGCTTTGTGATTTAGCAGAAGGCATCACACTAGTTTTGAATTTCCACTCCTTTCTTGTTGTCTTTTTTCTTAGCTTCCTCTAGGAAGTTGATAATGAACAATCATAAGAGCTATACCTAGGAAGAGGCCAGGTGCAATCATGAGATGAGGTTTTGCAACATAGATTCTCTCTTTCCTTAGGCAAATAATGAGTAGTGACTAGTTTTAGTACAATCGTTTTTGACATCAACTTGGGAGGCAAACCGTGGCTTTGAAATTATAGGTCGTTCAGACTTAAACGCAGTCGGTTTTCCCTTAACAACTGATTGATTCTTCTTCTACTTTGGTTGAAAAGCCGGGTTCCCTAAGATTGATGATATTTGCAAACTTAGTAGTCACAATATTTCCTGTTAATTTTCACTTAACTCTTTTTTTAATGCTGGAATTCCAAACCCTTTTTTTCCTGAAGCTGAGCTTTGAAATTTACATTATTTTTGCAATGCATAGAAGTTGTGTGTTCTTTTTTAATGTTCTTATGCTCTTGTTGTCTTGATAAATCAATCAAACAATTTCTTTGAATACCTTTTTCAATGTCTCATTTTCCTTTAACCAACTTAGCCACTTTATGTCCAATTCGATGTTTATTTGTTTCAATTACATCTATATCATGTGTTAACCTTGGCTTCAATACTATTTTTACTTTCAAAAAATAACCATTGTTTAGCATTCTTTTAAAAGCGTATTTTGATATTTAAGTTAAGATTAACAACATTGTGCTTCCATTCTAAAAAAAATCTTTTGAATAGGGCAACGGTCATTTTTGAACGAAAATTTCAGATTCAAGAGATTGATTTGAGAGTTCAGTTGTCTGGTTATTAGTTAATGTAGTAGGCAAAGGACATGTGTCATGACATTGTTCAGCATTCTGGTCAACCTCTCCTTCATTATTGAATTCAGGTTGCTCAGTATGATGTTGTCTAGTAGCAAAGATACTGATTTCAGCACATGTTGTGACCTCAGCCATTATCTCTTCATCATATATGGGTCTGATATCTGCATCATCAGCATGTGCATCATTCCCTAATCTGCTACTTGTATCTTGCTCTTTTAATGTTGTCCCACTGCTTTCTGTGTCAACCAAGCTAGCATCCAATGCTTTACTCAAATCAACCTTATCCTCTGTTGTCTGCATTTATCTTTCATTCACCCAGCTGTTATACTCTTGTTTATGCTTTGCACGTTCATCAATCGACTTCTTAACAGATTCTATGTGTTGGATCAGTGTGTCACGGAATTCTGGAATCTCGAGTTGAGTGTATTGTACAAAGTAGTTGCGTGTCATTACAACATATTCATTATCCATATACATTCGTGACTTGATGAACATCTGAAATTGTGTCTCGAGTACTTTAAAAGAAGCCATGGATCAAATCTCTTGAAATTCATCTTTGTCAAGTTGTTTTTTTAGTTGGTCCACGTTCAGGAACATTGTGCCTGTGAAGTCTCGATATCTTGACCAAAGAGTGTCGCAAATGCACGTTTGAATCCAGACTCGGTTCGAGTTCCTTGTAAATCGTTATTTGAAAGAAGCTTGAGGTGTGAATGAAGTTATCAAAAACATACCATGCAACTTTCTTTTGCTTTGTCTTGAATTTGTTGCATTTGTTGTTCTTCCGAATTAGAACACGAAGATAAAGTATCTTTCGTTTCCATTTTACTGAAAATTATGAAGTGAAAATGATTTGTAGGATCTTAAGTAGATGTGTTGTGATTGAAGTTGTGGTAAAATGAAAACAATAAACGTCCACGGGATTTTACAAGTCTATGATTAAAACCGAGAAAAGAATTGTGTCTTTCGCGAGATTTTACAAAATCAATAGAAAATCGTGAATGTTAATTGATTTGGATTAAGGTTTGTTTGTTGTGAATTGAATGTCTTGAAAATTCAAAAACTTAAACTGACATGTTTCGCTTGCATGTGTGCATATTTCGCTTGGCTTGGAAATTACGTATTTCGCTTCAAAATTTACACATTTCGCTTGAAAATTGAAGACTGCACATTTCGCTTGAATTGAAACAAATTTCGCTTGAAATCAATCTTGCATGTTTCGCTTGGTCTATTGCATATTTCGCTTGAACTCGTAACAAACATATTTCGCTTGAATTTCAAAATTTTTGGCAGAGTTTCATTTTAGTTAATTGTAATATTTCGCTTGAGGTTCACCTGCATATTTCGCTTAAGCTAAACTTGCATATTCCACTTGGGCTTGTCTTACATATTCCGCTCGGTCTCACTTTCGGGTGAGGACCACTTACACAAAAAACAAGATGTCTTTATCTTGTGAAGCAAGATTTGTGGATCTATGTCCCCTCTTGTTTGACCGGTTATGACCACAAAAAGTATAAGCCAATCACAAATAAGCTTCGAAAATAAGCTCCTAAATAAGCTTGAATAAGCCAAATTTTAATAAGCTTAAAATCTACCCTTGTAGCTTATCTAATGCTTGAAATGGTAACAATAGAGGATATAGAACAAGTGTATGAAGGAGTAAATAGCAAACCAAACCAATAAGCCCAAAAATTTTGAGCCGTGAGCTTATTGTCAAAATAAGCCACGAAATTTTGAGCTTATTACCAAAGATTACGCACAATAAGGTGTAGAACAAGTGAAGCAAGAAGTGAATGAGCAAAACAAACCAATAAGCCCCGAAATTTTTTTGATTCGTGAGCTTATATAGAGAAATAAGCCACGAAAATAAGATTTTTGAGCTTATTAACCCACAAAACAACCACTATCTACCCGAGGCTCTTGATACCAAATGTCGGTAACCCAAGAATCACTTCACTTCAAATTATGATGAACAAGAAACGTAAGATTGGATGATGATAAGAATTGTAGAGAGAAAAACTAGAGAGAGAAAGTAGGGAGAGGATAAAGTGGAGGTTGATTTACTTGCAAAGTTACAAATGAGACCAACAACCCTCTCTCTACACATGGAGAGGGGTTTAAATACCTAATGTGGGCCGGCCTATAGAAGGCTTAATGGGCCGTGGGTTTGTCTTGGGTTGGGCTCGAGTTTACTTAGGATTTTGACTTGTAGAGATATTATTGAATAATTTATTTATGTAATTTTATTTTTTTATATTATCTTTTTAAAATTAGAATCTTATTTTACGTGTTAAATTCCACATTTAAATAAAAAAGTAAATATGTAACTAGGCGTGTACTTTAGCAACGAGATTTGTAGCGACAAATAGTTATAATTGAGATATTGTGGTAAAATGTTTCGTGTAATGTTTATCAATTGACGTTGGCAAGTCTTCATCATCATCTGAGATGATAACAACATTATATCAGTTTCATTTTAATAAGTTAGGATTGAAATATGGATC
>BQNB010140455.1:0-17412 GCA_026074375.1 Tanacetum coccineum | reverse complement strand
TAATTAAACTTAGATTAGATTACAAGATTTAATTACAAAGATTAATTCATCTTAGAAAAAATCATGTATAATTCGCCTATAAGAGTGTATAGTTCGCCTGTGTTTGTCACACGTGTATAATTCACCTATACTGCATTGTATACTTCACATGTGTTAGTCACATGTGTATAATTCACCTATATTGTAATTTATACTTCGCCTGTATTAACATTCAAGTGTATAGTTTGCCTGTATAGACTATGAACGTATACTTCGCCTATGTAGATGTATATAACTTGCCTGTGTTACCACTAGTGTATAATTCACCTACATATACTCGTATAGTTTGCCTGTGATAATAAAAGTGTATAGTTCGCCTTTATAAGGATGTATAGTTCGCCTATACAAATTGTACACCAACACTTTACACCTTTTACAAGCATTAATAATCACTCAAATATAATAACTTAACATCATTGAATCATTCTAACACATTTACCACACAAAAATCTTGACATAAGTCTTGTTCGACTCAAATGAACATGAAAAACCCAACTAAGCAAACTTTTTGAAGTTAACCATGCTTAAACTCAAGCAAACACTTACAAACACATAATTTATCATTATTAACCATAAACCCATTAACCTTTTCAAGTTTTTGACCCATTTTGCATTAGTTCAATTTCAAGAATCACTCAAAACATGTGATTAAGTTATCCCCATTTAAAATTGCTACAGGTACAACATCTAGGCTCCTAAAGGACTAAAACCCCTCATCAATTTAAGATTCCATACACTTTTTATGGTGATGCAATTTTAAACAATTTTAGGGTTTTTCGAGTGAATAATCACGATTTAGTCTAATTATTTAGATGTTTTAACATTAATACAAGTGTACCTTAAGATTATGATGAAGATATAACGAATTCTTGATGGCTTGAAACTCACCAATGGTGGTTTATAGTTTTAGAGTGCGTTCGTGTGTGTGTAACAGACAAGGAGGGAAGGGGGTGTTTTTGTTTTTAACTCTTTTGGGTTTTGGCAAAAATGCCCCCTGAGGTTTAATGATAGTTCTATTTTCCTAATGAATTTAACCTAAGGCTAACAATAGTTCACTAATGGCAAAACTAGTCCCTAAAGGTTAATAATCAAGATTAAGTCTAACATTTTACCATAATACCCTTAAAGAATTAAATACATAGCAAATAAAGCCCGATTGAGTTAAACATAAATTAATCCCTTTCAGTATTCACCCCTTTCTTGTTCTAAAGCCCTTGTAGTTAATAAAAGTTAATTCCCCTTTAATTTGTTATCCGTCATTATCAAAAACTTTATCTGTTTATTTCATGACTTAATTTGAAAGACCGTTTTAAAAGATTATTTGATGAAATTTTCTTCCCCTCAAATAATGACCCGTTTTTTATTTAAAGAGCTATTGTCATTGTTTAAGTGGTCGAATTGTCTTTGAAAATCTTTTTGTGATTACTAAAACGCTGATTCATTTTAAAGACAACTTTTTACCAATGAAAATAAGATTTCTCTTATTTTAACAAAGAAATGCACTGACACGTACACTTATGAAATATAGGAAGCACGGGTTGTGATGCAAAGTAATCACAAGCCTTTGCATGGTGATAAAGTATACCATGCCTGAGAATAAATTCCCATTATGAGGTCAAGTTTTCTTTTTGAAATACTTGCCTTTAAGATGAAGACCGGGTTGCTATCTGAAATAATAGCAAGCCATTTTTGGCATGTTTTGAAAACATTTGAACTTCTGCTCGAACTTCATTTACAGCCTCGTATCATTATTAAATGACATTTCTAAGGCCGTAAATTTTATATTTTTCTGATTTTTTAGTTTTAATTTTGTTTTTGAAAAATTTATATTAAAAGAAAAATATTTTTGTGTTTTTATGTTTTCTTATGTACGTATGATACAGGATATGAGTTACCACCATCACTCATCTGTTTCCTCTGCCAGACGTTTCAACATTTCCGGAGACATGCTTCTCATACCGAGCTTTTCGATCAAGAAGTTGAATCTTTCTCTTGGCAAGGGTTTGGTGAAGATGTCAGCCAGTTGGTATTCAGTCCGGACAAAGTATAGTTCCACGACTCTATTTTCTACTTGCTCCTTTATGAAATGGTAGCGAACATCGATGTGCTTGGCTCTTGAGTGTTGAACATTGTTGCAACTTAAGGAAATCACACTTTTGTTGTCGCAGTACAGAGGAATCTTATTAAATTGAAAACTATAATCTGTTAGTTGTGAGCGCATCCATAGGATTTGAGCACAACACCCAGACAAGGCAATATATTCAGCCTTTGTACTCGAGATGGCCGTGCACTTTTGCTTCTTGGACGACCAGCTAACAAGTTTGTCACCTAAGAACTGAGCGCTTCCCGATGTACTACGTCTAGTGTCCTAACACCCTGTATAGTCTGCATCTGCATATGCTGTTAGAGATATACCGGTATCCTTCAAATACCAAAGACCCATGTTAATGGTTCCCTTAAGGTATCAAAAGATCCATTTTACCGCTTGTAAGTGCTTTTCGGTAGGCTTTGCCTGATACCGAGCACATAATTAGACTACATAGATAAGGTCGGGTCTACTGGATGTAAGATACATAAGGGATCCAATCATGCCATGGTAAAGTGTAGCATCAACTTGTTTCCCCTGTAGATCTTCATCCAGTTTACTTTTTTCTACCAAGGGTGTGTCGAGAAAATCAATACTAAGCAAACCATATTTTTTAACAATTTTAGAAGCATATTTAGATTGGTTTATAAAGATGCCTCTAGGACTTTGGGAAATTTGTAATCCTAAAAAGAGTGACATCTACCCCATCATTGACATCTTGAACTTAGTGGTAATCTGATTAGCAAACTTATTACACATGGCAGTATTAGTAGATGCAAATATTATATCATCAACATAAATTTGTATCAGCAATAAGTTGTTCCTAGCTTGCCGTGTGAATAGTGTAGGATTAACTGCACCTTTAGAGAAATGTTGTGAGATTAGGAAGCTTGACAGCATGTTGTACCAGGCACGTGGTGCTTGTTTGAGACCGTTGATAGCCTTTTTAAGCTTGTACACATGCGATGGGTTGTCCTGATCAACAAATCCTTTTGGTTGAGAAACGTAGACCTCTTCTTTAAGGTCGCCATTCAAGAAAGCCATTTTGACGTCCATTTGGTAAATCAGTCAAATTCTTATACGGCACTAGCTATGAAGATACGGATGGCCTCAGTTCTAGCAACCGATGCAAATGATTCCTCGGAATTGAGTCCTCTTCTTGCCAAAATCCTCAGCAACTATTTAGCCATGTTCTTTAGAACCCGCCAAATTTCATGTACTGATTTGTAAATCCATTTATGTTTGATCAATAACACTTTATCTAGACACGGCACCAATTCCTAAACTTGTAGCCTTTCAAATTCATGAATTTCTTCTTGCATTGTATCGATCCATGACGGTTCGATCATTGCTTGTTTGACATTCTTTGGTTCTACAGAAGTTAGGAAGGCATCAAAGAAACACCACATAACGTCAGTTTGGAGTTGCTTTCTTGTAGAAACAGAACAAGAAGGATCGGCAATCACGTTTGCTATAGGATGATCTTAGTCCATTTACCAAGGTGTTCAAATGGAGTGTGGGTTTGTCTCACATTCAATGATGATCCTTGAGGAGTTGATTCTTCATGAGGAGATTCATTAAGTGGATCATCACGAAAGATTGGTGTTTTTGGTGATTCTTCAAAACCTTGAGAAATGTTTGGAGATTGTTCTTGTGTTGATGGAGTACTTGATGATGAAGTATCCTGGTCAATGGAAGTTAACACAGGAGAATCGGCTAAATCCACAGCTCTCTGTGCAGCAGCTTCTTGAACTGGAGAAACAGCAATTGATGGAAGAGTGAAGTATTCATCGAACATAGGTTAAAACAAGTGATCCCAATCATCTTTGTTTGGTGGAATACAAGGTAGAGAGGAAACATTGTTGGAACGAGTACCCAGAAATATGGTATTGCATGAGTTTATATAGAAATGTAAGCCCGCGACTAACTGAATTTGTTCAGAAGCATAGCTGTGAGCTCATCGAAAGTACACAAGGACAAGAATTGTTTCAATAATTGTTCTTGGTCATTTGTTTGTGAGATTCTGAACGAATATTCTATTGGCGGGCGCATAACCAACAAAAATGACCAAAGACAACTTTATTGCATCTAATTTCCTAGGTCGCATGTCAATAGTAATGATAGGAAAAGTGCACCAAAGACAAGAAAGAACGAAAAAATCAGGTATTTCTACTGTAATAAGCACAAAGAGTTTTTGTTGTATCGGCGGCGGAATATTAAACGGTTTTTAGGTAGTAACAAGGTGTGTTGATGTGCGTTTAGCCCATTAAGAAATAATGGAGCTTTAGAAATATTAACATTGACGAGCAGCAGACTACAAGTGATACGGTTTATCACCATTATCGACAACAATGATTCTGCTGTGAATAGAACTAGCAACAGATTGTTTTGATGAGAGATGCCAACAAATTCATAAAATTCATGAAGTTTCCTGATTGACCATTTGGTTCCATTATCTGATTGACATTACGTACCGGTGGCATTCAAACGAACTTGAATATTTTTGATGCATTTAATGATGGCCTCAGGAGCTTTATCTTTTGTCCTTAAAAATCTAACCCAAGTAAATCTTGAGTAATCATCGACAATCACTAAGATATACCTTTTCCCGTTAATACTCGCCATACGCGTCGAGCTACACAAATCCATATGCAAAAGATATAGCTTCTCCTAGTTAGTGTCTTCAGCTTTGGGTTGATGGGAGGATTTCTTGCTTTTTCCTAACTCAAATGCATAACACAAATGATCTTTCTTAAATTCAAGTCTTGGAATGCCTCGTGCAAGACCGTCTTTAGCTAGTTTATTAATAGTACCAAAGTTAAGATGTGATAACCGACGGTGCCATAACCAACTCTTAGTCTTTGACGCTTTGGATAGAAGACAGATCAGAGATGTTTTAAGCATGTCATCAAGAGAAATTGTGTACAAATTTGTGTCACGGGATCCAGAAAGTAGATCAACACCTTCTAAATTATGAATAAAGCAAGTGTTTTTCTGAAATGCGACTTCAAGATCTGCCTCGCAAAATTGACCAACAGAAAATAAGTTATGTCCAAGCCCCTCGACTTAGTATACCCTTGAAATAGTAACATTTCCCAGCTGATAGTCACCATACCCCATAATTTTTTACAATATTGTCGTTCCCGAATCTAACTGTACCAAGAAATTTACTAACAAAGTTCATGAGCTGTGAGCGATTCCCTGTCGTGTGTTTTAAACAATCTGAGTCCAGATACCAGAGAACAATCTGGACAACCTGTCATGACAAGAGAAGAAGACGATGGAATATGTGTAGCATTGGATCCTCAAGTATGATTGGGTTCCGAGTGGTTAGCATTATTATATTCTACAATCTTAGTTGTTTTACTCGAACCTACATTTTTAACATTTTTGGGTTTCCTGCTATAGACCTTAAGCTCTGGTTTTTGTGTTTACAAACTTATGTCCGGAAGTGGTTTTTCTTATGAGCACAATTTAGCTCTGTTAAACCAATTTAAAGTGCACTAGTGAAAGTTCTGCCTGTTGGTTTCCATATAGTCCTATTTCAGTGAATACGTGACCCGTAGGTTTCCAAATATTTTGTTTTTATGTTTCTTAGCAGATTTAGCACGGCTATTCACATTTTCAACAAAATCAAGAAGACACTTATCATGAACACCATCAAACATAGATTTCTTACAAGTAGCACAAATAGGTTTAGAATTCGCATTTAACAGTGAATGCTTAACATCAACATCACAAATAGGTTCAACAACACTATTCTTTTTATTAACTTTCCTAGGTTGGGCTTCTACTTTATTCTTCATGTTCCTACTTGGTGTTCGCGAGATCCTATCATTCTTTTTATTGCCAGTAGGCTTTGATCCGCACTTACTAGTAGAACACTTCAATCCTGTAGAAGACAACACAGGTGTGTTAGAATCTGATGTTTTCGATGACTCTACCTGTTTAATGTTGCTTGAGGATGTGAGAGGTTCAGCAAACCTAACTTTCTTGACCTTGTTTTTGGGTGTGACAGCAACCTTTTTTGCACTAAGATTAATCGCATTAGGGCATGTATCTCGAACATATACAAGTAACTCCTGAATTCGTTGGGCATGCTTACAGGCAAAGTCTAACTCTTTATCTAAAGGTTGTTTTGCTTTAGCTTGTTCGACTATTCCCCGAAGAATATCAGCTTGTTCCTGAGTATACTTAAGGTATTCTATGTGAATTTCCCTATTTTGCAATAACTTAGGTGCTAAAGGTTCTAAATCTAGCTTGAACATGCCTGGAACAATAGTACTGACAGATGGTATTTGTGCAACAATATCAACAATTTATTTTCCTTTTATTTTTTGTAAATTGTTTTTTAATGATGTAATCATAAAAACCTTATCTTGAATTTGAGCTTTTAAATCCTCATTCTCTGTAGATTTTAAGTTCAGTTTATCAATTAAAGAGTCACTCTATACTTTAGTATGAACACGTGTCTTTTTAATTGAGTCAAACTGCTCTTTAAAAACCTGTTTTACATGATTAATTTCATTACAAAGACGCTCGTTTTCCGAAATCAATTTTGCCACACTATTCTCCAGTTCCACATTTTTGGTCTCTATTTCACCATAATCATACTTGACATTCTCTTCCTTGGACTTTTCTCTCATTGATTTTATCATATCCTTCAACTTACAAATGGTAGTGTCTTTGTCTTGAAGCTGAGCTTTCAAATCATTCTTTTTTTAAAAAAATCGAGAGCATTTTGATTATTACAAGATTCATCTTTTTGAAAAATTTCTTGATTAAGTTGTATTGATGCTTCAAGAGAAATACAATGTTTTTCAAGTTGTGAGTACCTTTTCAAAAGATCATTAAACTCATTTTGTGATTTTAAAAGCTCGGCCTTAAGATTACAAGTTTCTTTTCTCTTTCCATCCATATTCATAAATTCACCAATCAAAGACATAGAATTCATCACAGTTAAAAGAACTTCTTGAGACATGATTTATTGTAAGAGTCGATCATTTTCCAAAAGTAATTCTTTCTCAGAAATTTCCAAACATTGTTTGTCGACTGAAAACTATTGAACATCAGTGTCCATTTAGTTAAAAACTATCTGTACTTCCATTATTTCATTTAGAAGATCTTTATCAAACACATTGAAGATGTCTTTTAAAGATTTTAGAAATGGAATAATTTTATTGTTAAAAATAGCTTTTGTATGTTCAAACCCCCCATTCACCTTCTGTACGAGCATCAGGTGTAGTCCTTATCTTCACCACATTGTCAAATTTAGCAAGGTGAAACTTAAGCTTTTTAAGGCTTTCATTCACCAAGCTAACCTTAGGAAGTTCCTTAGGTGCTTCTATTTTAACAAGGGATGCATCAGAAGGTTTACTGGTAGGATTGGATATGCTCAACAGAACTGCCTTGTTCCGCATCCATTTCATTGTTATGAGTAAAGCGTTCAAAAAACTTCAAAAGTCTATTTAATTTTTCATATTAATATGTTTAAAAGAAAGTTTTTATAATAATCTCTGATCCTTTGCTTTTTTCGACATTTTTGATCGAGCTCTTTTCTTCCAAAATCAATGTTCCTCACTCAATCACATGCATAGGCAACATGTTTATCAGACATAACAATACCATCATACAAGGTTGGTTTAATCCGTTGAGCTTTCCTAAGATAAAACGGATTTTGATAACTTAGAAAAGAATATTATCAAGTTCCTTTATCTTCTTTTCCCAATCAATTTCATTTTCCATATATTTATCTTCCTTTTCTTTGTATTCCTTTTTGAAAACCGTGAATGTTTGCAATACACATTCCTTTTCTTTGATTTGTTTAGAAATATTTTGCTCAAGTGAGTCAACTTGTTCTTTCAGTGCAAGCTTCTCCTTAATCATATCATCCATTTGAGAATCAACCATTTTTTCACGATAACTTACATCAGTATTAAGACGTTGTTTAAACGTTTTGACTCATTCTTTATACCTCTCTAGCTCAGCGGTTATTGATTCATTATTCTATTCCTTATTAGCCTTTTCCTAATTATTTACATGATTAATCATTTTTTCTGACATTTTTTCTATCATAGATAAAATCATTGAATCTTGTTGTGCCTGCAAATGAGTATCTTGAACATTTGCCTGTTGTGTTTCTTGCAAATATTGAGAGTATGGAATGATATTTCTATCACTATGTATCTCATTATATATAAAATCCACAGCTGGTGGTTGTTCAAAATCCTGCAATGCATGCACACTTTGATTTTCCATATCTTTAAGATAGGTTTCAGAATAAGGTACCTCTGAGATAACGTCAGAACCATAGTTGAAAATGATGGCCATGAGAACCGCTTGTGCATTCGAGAGATCATCACAGTCAGAATCATAAGTATCAAGATCCTCAGTCTTAAAAGAAACAGTTCTTGGAATGATTGTCCGAACAGCTTGACCATCTGGAACCCCTAGATCTGTAAGAAATGCGAGTTGCTGTTCATCCAAAATTTGTCCAGCTTCCTGAGCTTCAGCTAACATTGTTTTTACCTTATACCATGCTGTATTCCTTGTTCGCTTAGGCTGAGTGCATTGCCTAGCCATATGTCCTTCACCTTGACTGTTGTAGCATTTAACAATCCTTGCTTGTCCACTTGCATTGTTTCCCCCAGAACTAGTAGAATTACTCTTATACTCGGTAACCGAATAACTCTGACCTTGTTGTTAATATAAATAATGTCTAAAAACGTTATTTATATTTTTTGACCTCTTGATGTTTTGATAATAACATAATGTAAAAACGTTTACGATAAAATTAAACGTTTATAAATTAATAATCGTAAAATTCTATTTCTAACATTAATCAGTTAAGGTATGGATAAACAAATCATTAAACATGATTAGTGATCAGGAAAATATTTTTCTTAAACCTTACATTTCTACAAAAGTGTAATTACAAAAATATATACACAAAATATTTATTCATAAAAGAAATGTTTTATTAAAAGAATAAATTTGAAATCAAATTTTCCCCCTAAAATGGAAGGTTCCAAAACAGATAACACTTTCCCTACTAAAAGACAAAAAGAGGAGCGTACTCTAGTGGCGGCCCCCTAACATATTAGGGACCGCCGGGACCGCCAGCAGAGTAACGTCTCTTTTTGTCTCTTATAAATACTGGGCCACCCCATCTGAAAAACATAACCTCTTGCCACGAATTTTCTCAGATATACTTTTCTCTCTTCTTTCTTTCTTTCTCAAACACATATCTTGATCTTGTTTCAAGTGATTAATTCCCTCTTCCTCCCTTCTTCTAATCAAGTGCAAGAGAAGAACAATCTTCATTATATTTTCTTTGTGGTGTTGTGTAAATTGGATTGTGTGTAGATCTAATAGTGTAAATTGTGTATTTGTGTGAATTGGATTGTGTGTCAATCCAAGAGTATATATCTTGTGAGTGTGTAAAGACTTAGTGAAGTCTTAGATTGGTTCTAGCTAAGATTAGGACTCGACATCTAGCTTAGTGTCGGAAAAGAAAGTAAGCGACGTGTAAACGGTTTTCTCCGCCTAAAGGGAGCTTGTTGACATAGTGAAATCTCAAGTGGAGTACTCGGGGAGTGGAGTAGGGCGAAGAGGTGCTTCATAGCCGAACCACTATAAATCTTGGTGTCTTGGTTTGATCGTTTCTTTCCTTATCTCTTTATATTGTTATTGTTTATTTAGTTCATTACATTATATAGTTTAGTTGTGATTCATATTGTTGATTGATTGACATACAACTCGAATCAAACCATTTTATAAGCAAAGTCTTAAAACGGATAATTAACCGGTAAACTATTCAACCCCCCCCCCCCCTTCTAGTTTCCTACAATTGGTATCAGGAGCCAAGGTCACTCAAGATTTTTAAAATATACTGTATTTTAAAGCTTGGATCGATCTATGGATTCCGACAAATATCTAGAAGGGCAATCCATGCAAAGACCACCACTTTTTGAAAGTGATAGTTTTATTTATTGGAAAAATAGATTCGAGACATATGTTAAATCAAAAGATCTAGATCTTTGGCATGTTATTACCGATGGTGATTTTCAACCTATTGTACAAAATCCGGAAACCAAATTAGATGAGGTTATCCCTTTTGAAAAACAAACCGATGATCTCAAAAAGAAACTTGCGAAAAATAATGAAGCTAAAATGGTTATTTACAATGCTTTGCCTAGAAAAGAATATGAAAGAATTTTCATGTGTAATACGGCAAAAGAAATTTGGAAAACTTTGTTAATCACCCATCAAGGTAATAGCCAAGTCAAAGATAATAAGATCGACCTTTTTGGATTCCACAAAATGAAACAATATGTTATTCTGAATACGAAACAATAGAAAGTGCTTTTGCTAGAATTAATACAATAATTACTAACTTTAAAAGCTCTTGATGAAGTTATTCTACAAAAGCAAAGTAAGGGAAGCTGTTTCTTAGTCTTTACCATCCTAAATGGAGAGCAAAGGTCATATCGATTGAAGAGTCGAAAGACTTAACGTCACTATCTCTTGATGAGCTTATCGGGAACCTCAAAGTTCACGAAATGATCATCAAGAAAGATTCTAAAATAGTCAAAGCAAAAGTTGAAAGGAAATCTATTGCTTTAAAGGCTAAGAAAGAATCTAGTGATGAAGAGTGTTCAACTTCTGGTAGTGAAGACGAAGAGTACGCCATGGCGGTAAGAGACTTCAAGAAGTTCTTTAAAAGAAGAGGTAGATTCGTGAGACAACCTCGGAATGACAAAAAGACGTTCCAAAGAAGCTGTGATGACAAGAACGGTAAAAGTGATAGAAAATGCTTTAGATGCGGCGACCCAAATCATCTTGTTGGAGAATGTCCAAAACCACCGAAAGACAAGAACCAAAGAGCTTTTGTCGGAGGCTCTTGGAGCGATAGCGGTGAAGAAGATGATGAGAAGGTCAAAAATGAAACGTGTCTCGTAGCTCATGTATAACAACCCAAGAATTTTCATCAACCTATTTTACTATGATCACAATTGTACGGGGAAATTTTTCGCTTTATTACATTACTTGCATTGTCAATATCTCATTAAGCAAGTTAACTTGCATAACTAAAATAGACAAGCTCACACAACCTATCTATGGCTATCCTGTCTTCATGTATTTCAAGCAAACATCACAATATGTCAAGTCAATATCATCATACCCTTATTACAAAGTACATTATTCCTATAATGTACCATTCGTAACGTTATATCAAAACGGGCTTTAAACCGTTATCGTATACCTCTAAACCCTAAATTCCATGAAAGATTAATATCTAAAGTGATATACAAGCTACTAAAGCATATTTACATGTAATATAACATCTCATTTGAAATATAAACTCCCTCTAAGTCAAGTACAAGTCTTATAAAGCACAATGTACAAATCATGAAGCATGAACTCCAAAATAGCCATTTTACCTTCGTTTCATTCTAGTTTCTTATCACCACTTGTGTACGAGCTACACAACCAATGAACAATGTGTAAAACCCTAATTATTCTTTAACAAACAGCTTTCATACTCATTTTTTACACTCAAAACCCAAAATCAAAAGTCGAAACCCTAACCCTAGCAAATTGTAAATCATGACCCGTATCTTGAGTTATATATGCCTCATAACCCCAAACCAACACCCAAATAAGTTGTAATAACATAAATTACAAAATTAACAAATCAAATCCTAACATGCATTTCATCATTTTAACATCAATATACAAGAATTAAACCCATAAAACCTAATCCTAGTATTTAACCCTAAACCCTAAAACTAGGCCCAAGTCCATAATTGGATCATCTAAAAACATAGGATCTGAGAAATAATCAAATAGGATCTGGATATTAAGTGAAAACACTAGGTTGTAGCCCTATGTCTTGTGATCATTTTGCCGGTGGAATCAACCCGATTCGACGTCGGATGAATTAGTTACAGCCGAAATGGCAAAGGTACGCAGATTGTGCACACCTGTAGTAAATGGCTATTATCTCTAAATTTTTCTATAGTAACCCTCAAATATGTAAAACTAAACGTTGTAGAGGACTCAAATATCTAACAATGCTCGGTGGTTTGAGCTTCAACGGAATTACGGTTTGGGTAAATGGCAACCATTATTACCGAGACAGAAGTTGCTGTCCAAAAAACGATCCAAGAAATATAAATCAAACCAAACACCCCTAAAACGTCTAGAACCACCTCCACCTTGCATTCTAGCCTTCCTTACTCATCCCCTAGCCTCTCCACATCACCCCCCATGTGTCCTCACCTGGTCTCTTAGCATCCTTAGTCACCAAGTTCCAAAATTACTATAAATAGGAGCACATATACTTCATTCTAACTCATCCCCCACTTCTTCTTTCTATAACCCAATTGAGCAAACATTCTCTGCTCCATATGATCCTAGGATCATATAAGAAGATCATTCAAGCAAAGCTTTGAAGATTTGAAGCCCCGAGAACAAGATACAAGGCGTACGAGTGGAAATACTACCCGAAACGACCATTTCCACCATTTTTGATCCTTGAAGCTCAAACCCAGGTTTTTAATGTTCTACTTCTGCTACTACACCCTTATAATGTTTATATGATCCTAAATATACTCTTGTTAAAGTTTCATAACTCAATTCATGCTCATTTTCCATTTTGATCCAAAACCGTACACCTGAAACCCTAATTTCGCGTTTTTCTTAAAACTAAATGTTATAATGATTAAATATTGTTATAATCTATCCTAGCATGCTTAACTAATGTTAAAATAACCACTTTATTGATTAATGAAGGAATTTGAACTTAAAACCTGCGCATTTACGTCTTGAAACCCTAATTTGACCCGTTTTGCTTTCCTACCTAACGAATCGTTATTTTAAACTTGCGTTACGTTAAACATCAATTTAGTTTTAATATAACTTATAAATATCTTTTGAAATATTAACATAAGCTTGCATTGCAATTTGGACATGTTTTGTAATTATAATCCATGCAAGGGGGTATATATCGTAACTTTCTGAAATTAATAACCAGAAGGGCTGAATATATCATTTTATCAAAGTTATAACTATAGGGGTCTATTATGTCACTTTTCAGAGTGCAAGGTTTACTTGGTATATCTTTTAAAGTTGAAGGACCCAAGTCGTAAAAGTGCAAACTCCAAGGGTAAATTCTGCCACTTTTCAAACTCAAGGGTCTAAAATGTAACATTTTGAAAAAGTATAAAATCATGTTTAAAACCTTACATGACATAACTTTAATTAACGCTTCTCGTGCTTAACATTTCCAGATATTGATCAAAACGCTTAAAACTGATTATATCGTATCATAATACTAGGGAGCTTCATAACCTCGCCTTTACTTATTTAAATGTTTTATAAACCCGCGAGGGGGATACATGCTTGTTACAAACTCTTTTACATACTCGTTTATCTTATAACAATGTGATTACTTTTTAAAGACTTATACATGCTTAAACCAGGAATACAAGTGTTTTTACAAGTTATATGCTATCCTGATACACTATTACAGCTACTGTCTAAGTTACATTATGCCAAAAGTCCCTCATTATCATAGACCATTAATCACTTTCGGGTGAACGCAAATATTGTGGATAGATCTATCGGGATTGACGAATCCTGTTTGTGTTAGCCGGATAGGTAACCAAACACACTATATTTGAATTTCATAGGTATATGGCAATAACCTACACCGAGGGCCTATTATCACTATATATATATATTCACAACATTTTGGTATATATATCACTAGCCAGTTTGTGTGCCATGAGCTTATACCCAGACTATACTATACAATACAAGACCGAGACAGACCAAACCAGACAAACGCAGTAATACAACAGTTACTATAATAATAGTATTCCTGTTGCAATTAATACAAAAAAGGTATATAATAACGTGACCACGATCATAACATAACATTTTCAAATAATTTATGTATTTGTACAATTATAACACAATAACTTGTATTCAAACTGTTTATCAAACCTATGAATATATACCAACCTTTGAGTAGACTTTTTAGCATGTTTATCTTAGGTTATTAAGCAATATATGGCACGGAGTGTCATGAAGATTGCTAAAACATGTTAACAATTCACACAACATGTAACTAGATTTTGGGACCTGCCCTGTACAACTCTGATTTGAAATGAAGATAACGTATCTTTTGAACAAACGTCTCTTTTTGGTCATTTTCAATGATTATGATTGTTGGTTTTCCTTGAAGTAATACCCTAGATTACTTCCGCTCTATATTGTAAAAATAGGGTGTTACAGAATGTATCAGCGCCATGGAATATATGAGAACAAGGCAAGAACCTAACTATAACCACCTTTTCCTTATTCTAGCCAACAAAGTCCTCCGTGCCACTACATTTCCGGAACAAGTATGTAATTAAACATATCTATTAATACTATTACATAAATAAACTTATGTTAGTTACAAACTAGGTTGGCAAATGAACGATGGGTCTCTCCCACCACATTACTTTCCGATAGTAAAGGTCTTTTTCCTCTATGAAAATTACTTAACTATATTCGGTCACATCAGAATTATTTCCCAGTTTCATTGGAAGCAATTCTTTTATCTCTCAGAAAACTCTAACGATAATAATGATCCACCGATATTCTCATCTTTCTACAATAATACTTATTTGAAGGACGTACAAGAATTCATGCTAAGGAATTATCTATTTCACCACCAGATCCTATTACTCCACCAGCTATATGACACTATCTTCGATAAACCACCATCACTACTATATATCCTCATTCCTGAAAAACTATTACCACCTAAGAAGAGAATCCATTCCCCATCTTCTTCCTCAACTACATTATCTAATTAATCTCGGAATCAAACTTGTAATTTGGTATCACTATCTTCCTCAGTTTCTACTCCTACCCTACATCAAGTATTTGAAATAGGAAAATGTTCAGATAAGATGTATCTGAAACATCATGAGAAACAAGTCGAAGATATCTTGAATTATTGGATGAACTCCAATCTCACCACATGAGAGAATGGAAGAAAGACTAGTAATGGTAACAAACTAAAGACTGAACTTAAGGGAATCTGCACTCAGATTATCAGACTTTAAAAGGAACAGTTAGGGCAAAAGGATAAGATTGCCTTTGCTCACTACAAAAATTTCTGATCTTGAACAAATCATTGAGAAAATCCAAGCTCCGACACCAACAATCAAGAAGAACTAGATATCATCTACCGGATCAAAAAACATCAAGCTATATAAACTTAACCTACCAGGGATGTGTGGTATAAATAAAAACGCTTGTCAAATCTTGACTATGTACAGTAAAAAGGCAAGTTATTTATAAAGGCAATCCCGTTTCATACCTTATTGTTCCAACTTATCTCTCTCTTTCATCATCATCTCCATCATTTGTATCATTATCTCCGTCTCCATGAATCATACCATAACTTCTAAGTGCTTAAAATCCAAAAATAAGCATTTCTCTTTAAGCATCTTAAGCATCACATTTTCTTTAAGTATTACCTTTCAAAACTTGTGATATCATTCTTACTACGTGTTATCTTATGTTGATAGAATGCCTCCCAAAAGGACGTCAACATCCGAAACACCAGCCATAACTTTAGATGCCATCCGACAACTGATTGCTGATTTTACTGCAGCCCTGGAAGCACAAACTGCTGCCATGGCAAATACCGACAATCCCAATAGGAACACTGGACCCAGAGAAATTCCGGTAGCAAAAAGAGGAAACTACAAAGAATTCATAAATTGTCAACCTTTCTACTTCAATGGCACGGAAGGAGCTGTTAACCTCATCCGCTGGTTTGAACGTACTGAATCGGTGTTTTCTCGTAGCAAGTGTGCCGAGGAAGACAGAGTGACATTTGCTACTGGTACTCTAACCAATGATGCCTTGTCTTGGTGGAATGCATACGCCCAACCTAACGGAATAGAACAAGCCAATAGGATCACCTGGACCGAATTAAAAAGACTCTTAACCGATAAGTATTGCCCTCGAACTGAAGTCAAGAAAATGGAAGATGAATTTTACAATCTGACTGTGAAAGGGAATGATCTCAAGACTTATGTTAGAAGATTCCAGGAATTAACAATCTTATGCCCGAATATGGTACCAAACACCGAGAAACTCATGGAAGCTTTCATCGGAGGATTACCCAGGAGTATTGAGGGAAATGTTACTGCCTCGAAGCCTCAAACTTTGGAGGAAGCCATCAACATAGCCCAGAGATTAATGGATCAGATAATAAAGCGTAATTCTATGCTAGAAACCAATGATCGCAAACGAAAGCTTGAGGATGAGAGAAACATCATCAACAACAACAACTATCAGAATAACTACAACAATAACAACCATAACAATGATTACCACCGACAGCAGAATAGAAGACAAGAAACCTTCAGAACTTATACTGCCACCAATGGATATACTGGAAACCTTCCCTTGTGTAAAAGATGTAGACTACATCACACGGGACCTTGCAGTGTCAAGTGTCAGGTTTGCAACAAGATAGGTCACCAGACCAAGTACTGCAAAAACAACAGGGCCACAGGAAAGCATACTTAGAGATAAGCTTGCTTTTGTTCACTTTAGGATTTCTACCCTAGAAACAACTCTTGAGGATATTCAAGTTTCATCAGAGTCTTCTTCAATCTGAAAAACTCTAATCATCAAGCTACAATCCTTTTCGTTTGTTACTTATTCTAGAATCCTGCTACGAGATACGTAGCATAAGTATTAACTCTTTTAGAGTTTCATATGTAAAGTTATCCATGAATTAATAAAGTGATAATTCCGTTACATCTTGTTATCTGGTGGTATCAAAACTCGTCAATTCTATCATGTTCAACTCTGAATACTCTCCTCATACCTTTGAAACATAAATTATCATCCTCGATTATATAGGCGTCAGTATAATCAACATCTCAATATTTTCTTAGTTTTCATGATCATACCATATTTTCTGTATCATGTTTTTATGCTTAGGTAAGACGATTTATGATCATCTTATTGAAATGAATTAGGTCACTTCTTCATTTGAATAAGGAAATTATAAATCCCTGAACTATGAATTTATAAATTCTCAGTTACAAGGAGTTGGACGCTTCTTTTTGTAAGTGACTAATTATAAATAAGTAGGATGTAGGATCCCTAGATCATTTCATGTATTAAGCACAAGATCAATGGCACAAAAGATTTAAACAATGAAGAACTTTTGATTGAAAGAAACAAAAAATTGCTACAAACCC
>BQNB010140454.1:0-17412 GCA_026074375.1 Tanacetum coccineum | reverse complement strand
ATTGGATGTGAGGTATTAATGAGATTAAATTAAGGTATTAATTGCATATTTGACACATAACAACTTGTAACTGACACACTAGCGATGTTGACACGCTATTAATATGTTATTATTTTCACACATGAATTTTTTAGCTAACAATGTTGACACACTTGCACATAATTTCTTATAACTGACACACAATTGACACATTTCACATGATATTAATGACACATAAATGAATTCTCTACGCTTTCTATCCTTTTTACCCAAAACAACTTTCTATTTGAACCAAATTCATAGGGTGGGGTTATAATAAAAAGATGTTTATAATAAAAAGGGTAGAAAGCCATCTCTACCGTTGGATTAGATTTGCAAGATCAAAAACGCGAAGTGGCATTTTTGTAAATATTACAAACTTGAAGGTCAAATAAGAAACAATACAAATTACCAAAGACATCTGACGAAGCATTTTCCCCATCTTGAACAAAACCCAGGTTCCTCTTCTTTATTTTCTACCAAATTTTACACACTTTTCTCTCTAATTTCACACACTAATTTCACATACTAATTTCACACAATAAATACACACACTAATTCTGTTAAATTGCTACTGCACTAAATCGATCAATTAAGACGAATCGACATCGGTATAAACCTCTATGTAAGTTGTTCCATAAACTCTAAAATTGTCAATTCATCATTTTGTTAAATTAATTTTTCTAAAATCGTGTTTTGTTTATTCAGTACAATTAGAAAATGTAATAGAATTATTAAGGTAGTAGGTTATTATAATTTTGATGCAATAGGTTTATTTTAATGTATAATGCTATTAGAGTTAAGGCAGCGATGCAACATGTGGTTATTTGTTGCATATAAGGTTTGATTAGGTTGCACATATGGTGTTTTACATGTCAAAAAGTATGTGTATGCGTATTTGTATTTATAATGCAGTTGGCTAATAAGATTGATGCAGTAAGTTCTTATTTGTGTCTTATAAGATTCAATCAGGTCACGTATAGGGTGTTTGGCATGTCAAAAAGTGTTGGTATGTGTATTTTTATACATAATGCAGTTGGTTTACAACATTGATGCAGTAGGAACTTATGTGTGGCTTATATGGTTTGATTAGGTCACACGTAGGGTTATTTACATCTCAAAATGTATTTGTATGTATAATGTGGTTGGCTAATAACATTAATGCAATAGGTTCTTATTTGTAGCTTATAAGATTCAATCAGGTCATGTATAAGGTGTTTGACATGTGAAAAAGTGTTGGTATGTGTATTTCTATGCATAATGCAGTTGGTTTACAACATTGATGCAGTTTGAACTTATGTGTGGCTTATATGGTTTGATTAGGTCACATGTAGGGTTATTTACATCTCAAAAGGTGTTTGTATGTATAATGCGATTGGCTAATAACATTGATATAGTAGGTTCTTATTTATGGCTTATAAGATTCGATGAGGTAACGTATATGGTGTTTGACATGTCGAAAAGTGTTGTTATGTGTATTTTTATGCATAATACAGTTGGTTTACAACATTGATGTGTGTCTTATATGGTTTGATTAGGTCACGCGTAGGATTATTTACATCTTAATGGTGTTTGTATGTATAATGCGGTTGGCTTATAACATTGATGCAGTAGGTTCTTATTTGTGGCTTATAAGATTCGATCATGTCACATATATGGTGTTTGACATGTCGTTAAGTGTTGGTATGTGTATCTATATTCATAATGCAATTGGTTTACAACATTGATGCAGTAGGAACTTATGTGTGGCTTATATTTGTGAATATGATGATGATGAAAAAGTTAGGGCTAAAATAAGCATTGTTAAAAGTCTTTTGAATGTTGTATCTGAGGTGTGTGCAGATTAGGACCAAGTGATGGTAAAAATATATTCTTGTGCGAGGTTTAGAGGATGGTTTTGTTGGCTGTAATAAGAAGGGTAAGCCCATTCTTCTAATATTATTTTTTTGACTCATACGTAAT
Source organism: Tanacetum coccineum (assembly GCA_026074375.1). NCBI lineage: Eukaryota > Viridiplantae > Streptophyta > Magnoliopsida > Asterales > Asteraceae > Tanacetum > Tanacetum coccineum. The sequence continues at coordinate 15,432 of BQNB010140454.1, read as the reverse complement.
GTGTATCTGAGCTGAAATAAGTATTGTTAAAAGTCTTTTAAATGTTGTATCCGAGGTGTGTGCAGATTAGTCCCAAGTGATGGTAACAATATATTCCTTTGCGAGGTTTAGAGGATGGTTTTGTTTGCTACAATAAGAAGGGAAAGCCCATTCTTCTAATATTATTTTTTTGACTCATACGTGATGCTTCATCAAGTTGGTTATTAGATTGTTCAAAGCTTAATTCCCTTTTCTAATTTTTAAATGTCTGCAGCGTTATGCATAACTATGTCCCTGATGTTTAATTAAAGCAGCACGTCTGCATTATGTTTAATCTCTAATGGATTGGTACTCTCTTCTTCTTCATAAGTAGATTTTAGTATTTTGACTTAGCTATTTTAGAAAAGAAGCTCATGTTGTAAGCCTACCACCATGTTTCCTTTATTTGATCTGTCACTATTTATTTCCTTAGTGTGACATACTTGTAATTTCTAACGTATAAGTTGGTGATATGACTTCAATGTCATGTCACTCACCAATGATCGACAAATGTGAAGAAGGTCAGGGTTCCTAACACGAACATCTTGTGCACCAAATATTTTAGTTGGGAGCTCTTTGTACCAACTATAAAACAGGAAAAGTATTAGGAACAACTTGGTATGCTACACCTCTATGGCTCTACATCTAAATTGGACCAAACATCTATAATCTGTCACACCCCCAAAATTTGATGATAGCGGAAACGGTAACAATTTAGGGTGCGACGTCATAACACAACAATCAAGTAATAGGAAATGACCTTAAAAGGGACATTTTTAAATAAAATTCATTCGATGCTTCATAAAGATCAGAGTTTGCAACATTGGTCCCAAGAGTTTACAACATGACATAAAATCCACAAGAGTTGTTCAAAACACATAGTTTTAAAGGTTAACAACGGGTTAATAAAAGTAAGTTTAATAGTTTAGCATCGAATAACGAAAACACAAAATCCATCTTCAGCATCTCTACACGGCTCCCATCCAGAATCACACCTTTGGACCTGAGATTATAACATGCTAAAACGTCAACAAAATTGTTGAGTGAATTCATAGGTTTAACAGTAAATAATGTATGGACCACAAGATTTAATAGTGTAGACAAGAGAAACAAGTTCACCAAGTCTAGATGAAAACAATGTATTAGCCCTAAGCTCATGATACCGAACCTTAACATGCATTGAAATCAAACCAGTACTCGAGGTTTATGCCCCAAAGATATGTATACAGATGCTGCCAAACATCCTACGAATTACTCAAATGTTAAATGCATCAATGGTTATCTAGAAACCACAGCCAAGATGGGGATTGTCAGTCCCGATAGATCTATCCACAACACTCGCGTTTACCCAACAAGTAATTTAACGGTTCATGATAGTAAAGGGGTCTTAGCGGCAGAAAGGTACTTAGGCAATAATAGAATCAGGAAATAGCATACAGTTTAGAAAGGTACTCGTGTCTAAGAAATAAAGCATGTAATCTCCCCCGTAATTTATAAAACATGTAATAGGAAAAAGGGGCTATGAACTCACTTTTAAGCGATTCGGAAAAATTAACAAGATAGGAGCTGAAGTAATCGGACACCCTAAGCACAACCTAAAATAAAAGAAGCGACTTAGAAAAATTTACCAACAAATACTTACACAATTTGAAATGAAATAGAAAGGAGAATTTGGATAAAACATTTTTATTTAACGAAACAAGTATGGCATTGTGTCCTAACTTTTATGGGTCAAAACCACTCAAATCCCAAGTCTACATCTGAACTAATATCATCCCCAAGACGTGCCTCTAGTTTAAGTTTTAACCAAATTTTCTTACAAGTGTTCACCTTAGCTTTTACGTCTATCTAAACCTTTTGTTTTCAAAATTCTAAAATTTTACCCTTCTTTAAAAGCGTGTCATTTATAATCCGTAATTGATATAAACATAAGGTTTTCACGTATAGGTGGCATTAAGGGTTGGTAAATTCCCATTGTAACCCCTACCCTCAGCTAGAGTTGTGGCATAGGCCCTGCCAGTCTCTTGCCTTCTGTTTTGTTGGTGGTGTTGATTGTTGTTGTTGCTGTTACGGTTACGGTTATTGGGGTTATTATTGTTAGGGTTATTTTTCTGGTGTTCTTCCAATTTCCTTTTATTGCTTTCATTTACCCTTGTAGCCTTAGGTGCAAGGTATACCATCAACAGGGTCCGTGTCCTGCTAAGTGTAGCAGATGTAACAAACTTGGTCACCAGGAGAAGGATTGTCGGGTTAGGATTCCTGCTATAAGTGGAAATGCTCTACAGGATGTGACATGCTTTGGGTGCAGAGAGAAGGGGCACTACAAACATAAGTTCTAAAGGTAAGGAACCGACATAACGAGGGAGCTCGTGCGAGAACTTACATCGTGGTTGAAAATCCACAGTAGAATCCGAATGTGGTTACGGGTACATTTTTACTTAATGATCACTATGCAAGAAAATTTGGTTAAAACGTACTGAGATAAGTTTTGTGTCCATTGAGTTTAATCCTTTCATTGATATTGCCCCAGCCACTTTAAACACTAGTTACGAAGTAGAGTTAGCGGATGGGAAGATTGTTAGTACCAACACCGTTTTGCATGGTTGTACCTTAGCTCTGTTTAGCCACGTGTTCAAAATAGACTTGTTACCAACTCGATTAGGTAGTTTTGATGTTATTGTTGGAATGGATTGGTTGTCGTACCATCGAGCTGTCATAGTTTGTTATGAGAAGATCGTCCGTATTCCCCTTCCGAATGGTGAGATACTTGAAATCCAAGGTGAGAGACCGAAAAGGATTCGAAATCACTTTCGTGTATCAAGGCTGATGAGAAAAGACTTGATGACATTTGTACTGTTCATAACTTACCCTGAAGTTTTTCCGGATGACTTGACAGGTCTACCTCCCTTGCGTGAAATATAATTTTGCATTGACCTAATTCCAAGCGCATTGCCAGATATAAAGTCACCCTACCGTCTAGTACCTTCCGAAGTGCAGGAATTGTTAAATCAACTAAAAGAGCTCCAAGAGAAAGGTTTTATTCGACCGAGTCATTCACCATAATGAGCACCTGTGCTATTTGTCTAGAAGAAAGACGATGCTTTAAGAATGTGTATTGACTACAGGGAATTAAATAAGTTGACAATTAAGAACCGCTATCCCTTCCCCAGAATTGATGATTTGTTTGACCATTTACAAGGTGCGTGTTATTTCTCCAAGATAGATATTCATTCGCGATATCATCAGTTAAGAGTTAGAGAAGAGGATATTCCGAAGAAAATGTTTAGAATACATTATGGGAACTTTAACTTCACAGTCATGCCATTTGGGCTGACGAACCCACCAGTAGTATTCATGGACTTGATGAACCGCGTCTGTAACCCTATTTGGACAAATTCATAATTGTGTTCATCGATGACATCCTTATCTACTCAAAGTCAGAACAAGAGCATAAAGCCCACTTGAAGATTTAGACTTACTCAAAGAGGAAAAATTATACGCTAAATTTTCAAAGTGCGAATTTTGGTTAAAATAAGTCCAGTTCCTAGGACACATGGTCAACCGGGATGGTATCCATTTGGATCCTAGCAAGGTGGGGTGGGTAAAGAACTAGAAGACCCCTGAGTCACCCACAGAGATTTGTTCAGTTTTAGGATTGGCGGGTTATTACCGAAGGTTTATTAAGAATTTCTCCAAGATCGCCAAGCCTCTCACCCTGTTGACTCAAAAGAATAAAGCTTATGTGTGGGGCGATAAGCAAGAAGAATCCTTCCGTATCTTAAAAGAAAAATTATGTAATGCTCCCGTGTAGCACTCCCCGATGGAACAAACGACTTTGTGGTCTATTATGATGCGTAAAATAAAGGGTTTGGATGTGTGCTAATGCAGCGAGGCAAGGTGATTGTGTATGCATCAAGATAATTGAAAGTACATGAGAAGAATTATACCACCCACAACTTAGAGTTGGGTGCAGTGGTGTTTACCTTAAAAACTTGGAGACATTATCTTTACAGAACAAAAAGTGTCATTTACACTGATCACAAAAGTCTCCAGTATCTTTTCGAACAGAAGGAATTAAATATGCGGCAGAGGCGGTGGATTGAACTACTCAGTGACTACGAATGCGAAATCAAATACCATCTGGGCAAAGCAAATGTTGTAGCGGATGCTTTGAGTAGAAAAGAAAGACTCAAGCCTAGATGAGTACGTGCCATGAGCATGACTATTCAGTCCTGCCTTAAGGCCACAATTTTAGAGGCACAAGGTGAAGCTTCCAAGGATCTTAAGGCCCCAGACGAATAGCTAAGAGGATTAGAAACACATTTTGAGAAGCAGGATGACGGTGGAATTTACTTCTTCGATTGGATTTGGATTCCATCAGTTGTTGGTATAATGAAATTGATCATGAATGAAGCCCACACTTCTAGTTATTTAGTACATCCTGGTGTAGATAAGATGTAATATGATTTAAGGGATTTGTATTGGTGGCCTGGTATAAAGAGAGACATTGCTGAATATGTTAGCAAGTGTCTTACGTGCTCTAAGATAAAATTCAGGCATCAGAAACCTTCAGGATTACTTTAGCAGTCGGAAATTCCGTAATGGAAATGGGAGAAGATAACAATGGACTTAGTTACAAAGTTTCCTAAAAGCAGCAGTGGGTATGATGCGATTTGGGTCGTTGTGGATAGATTGACCAAGTCAGCTCACTTCCTGCCTATTCGTGAAGACTACAAAACTGAGAAGCTGGCAAGGATTTATATCAACGAAATTGTAGCGAGACATGGTGTACCGGTGTCAATCATTTCAGACCGTGATGGTCGATTCGCGTCACACTTATGGCAAGCTCTTTAGAAGGCATTGGGTACAAAACTAAACATGATTATAGCTTACCACCCTGAGACTGATGGTCAGAGTGAGCGTACTATCCAGACACTGGAGGATATGCTGCGAGCTTGTGTTATGGATTTTGGTGGCAGTTCAGATACTCACCTTCTGTTGGTTGAGTTTTCTTATAATAACAATTACCACAAGAGCATTAAGTGCACACCTTTTGAGGCTCTGTACGGGTAAAAATGTAGCTCTTTAGTGATATGGGTTGAAGTCGGAGAAAGTCAGCTTATTAGACCAAAAATTATGTAGGAGACTACAGAAAAGATTGTTCAAATTAAGGAAAGGTTGAAAACTGCAAGGAGTCACCAGAAAAGCCTTTGAATTTAAAATCGGGGACCGGGTATTACTTAAGGTATCTCCATGGAAAGGAGTTGTACGATTTGGAAAGAAAGGAAAGCTAGCACCACGATATGTGGGACCGTTTGAAATAGTGGAGTGTGTTGGACCGGTAGCTTATCGACTTAAGTTACCCCAGGAGCTTAGCTGTATTAACGACATGCTTCATGTGTCAAACCTCAAGAAATGCTTGGCTGAGTCAGATGTTCAAGTGCCTTTAGAAGAAATTGAGATGGATGAAAATCTGCGTTTTGTCGAAGAGCCCATTGAGATCGTAGAGCGGGGCGTAGAGAAGCTGAAGCGAAGAAGAATTCCTTTAGTAAAAGTTCGATGGAACTCACGGCAAGGAGTTGAGTATACTTGGGAGCGAGAAGATCAATTCAAGACCAAGTACCTACATCTTTTCGCCCCCACTTCGTCTGCAGTCACCAGTTGAACTCTAGGGACCAAAATTCCCTTAGGGGGATCGACTGTGAGAATTTGTAATTTCAGGTAAATAAATTTATTATATTATAATCCTATTTTTACCATTAAGTGAAATTTTTACTTTTACTTTCACCCGATTCGGCAAATTTCATGTTCTTAGTTAAGTTTGAGTCGTGCTTGAGAATTTCTTTCGTCCACGTGTTTATTATAGTCCTATATTTTCATGGTTCACCCCTAAGAATTGTAATCTTTACATTTGGTCATTTTAGTTTTACCTTGCGTTTTTACATTCAAACTATATCTCCTATATTTTTTTAAACCAACACTTTACCTAAATTAAATCACTACATAACTTAAACAAAAAAAATAAAAAAAAATATAATACCCCTTTTTGAAACCCCCATATCCGGCCCCATAACACACACACACACCCACACACATATATATATCACACTTAAATTTCTCATTTCCCACATAATCATTACTACCTTCTACATGCAAATCTATAAAAAAAGAAAAAAACCATCCAACTCCTCCTTTGTACCTTGGGGATGCCGGATTTTTACCACCACCACCACCATATCTACAATCTCTTCTCACTCATTTGTACCTTGGTCAAGAATGGAGATGATTTGAAGGTGTTTTGGGTCCTTTTTACAAGATTATTGTTAGGGTTTTATTAAATCAAGTGGGTATCATTAGTTGGATGAAATAGAAGCTTGTTAATTGAAGGTTTAAGGGTTTTTATTGGTCCAAAAACTCAGCCCTAGTTCCTAAGGGTTGATTGTGTTTGATTTCTTGGTTTTTAACATCTCCTAGTAAGGTTTAATTTCTATCCTTTGATTTCTTTATTATTTTTATCCATGCAAAAGTTTATTAATTTTTGGAAATCTTGAGTATTTTATGTAAGTTAATGTGTTAATATATCATGTATGGGATTGTATAAAATTTTGGGGTGTTTGGATTGAGGTTTGGATGGATTTTGGATAAGTTCATAGGAGTAGTTTTAGGTCAGCAGGTTGTAGCCTAATTTACAAACTATTTTTGGTCTTAGCATACTGGGAAATTTGATTTAATGATATCCTTAGGTCTATAGTGTATGTGGTTAATTTGATGGAAAATCATCTCCTCCGGATGAGTAAGATACAGCCGTTTTACCAAAACGTGTCGAATCAGACCTAGCTGTAGAAATTGGGGCATAAGTCTAGGTTTTTGTGCCAAACTTTTGTAAAATAATTATGTTCTCAGTAGATGACTCATATTAGAGTCACCTCCAATTGGTTTCACTTAAAAATATCTTGTAGTTTTCAAATTGTGTCCGTTTCCGTATGCTACAAAATGTGTCGCTCTTTGTTTGGGACTGTTTTCAAGTGTTGGATGGAAGTGAGTTTATAGGAAAACTTTTGACTTGGGAAGTTCTGATAAATTTAATATTTGCCTGGATATGTGTCTTAGGTGCTTGTAGCCGTTTGGATGAAGTGTTAATTAATCCGGATGATCGAGATATGGGTATTTTACTAAAACGGGTCATTTTGTGCAAACTAAATTTGAAACCTTAATAAGTCCAAAATTTTCTATACTAACACCCAAATTAGTAAAACTGTAGCTTTTAGGTATTGAGTCAACTTAAACTTTTCCGCGTATTTCATCTTTATTGGATTTACGGATTAGGAAATATGTTAAAAATGGTAAAGGTGTAAAATTCAGAAAATGGTCTGCACTTGTAGTAAGGGGTAATTTAGTAATTTCACTTGGGTTCTGGAACTTTTGGTCAGCGGGGGCCACATTTCTAGATTTTACGCCTTTACCATTTTTAACATATTTCCTAATCCGTAAATCCGATGAGGATGAAATACGCGGCAAAGTTTAAGTTGACTCAATACCTAGAAGCTACAGTTTTACTAATTTGGGTGTTAGTATAGAAAATTTTGGACTTATTAAGGTTTCAAATTTAGTTTGCACAAAACGACCCGTTTTAATAAAATATCCATATCTCAATCATCCAGATTAATTAACACTTCATCCAAACGGCTACAAGCACCTAAGACACATATCTAGGCAAATATTAAATTTTCTACAACTTCCCAAGTCAAAAGTTTTCCTATAAACTCAATTCCATCCAACACTTAAAAACAGTCCTAAACAAAGAGTGACACATTTTGTAGCTTACGGAAACGGACACAATTTGAAAACTACAAGAGATTTTTAAGTGAAACCAATTGGAGGTGACTCTAATATGAGTCCTATACTGAGAACATAATTATTTTACAAAAGTTTGGTACAAAAGACTTATGCCCCAATTTCTACAACTAGGTCTGATTCGACACGTTTTGGTAAAACGGCCGTATCTCACTCATCCGGAGGAGATGATTTTCCATACAATTAACCACATACACTACAGACCTAAGGCTATCATTAAATCAAATTTCCCAGGTATGCTAAGACAAAAAATATTTCATAACTTAGGCTACAACCTGCTGACCTAAAACTACTCCTATGAACTTATCCAAAATCCATCCAAACCTCAATCCAAACACCCTAAAATTCTATACAATGCCATACATGATATATTAACACATTAACTTACATAAAATACTTAGGATTTCTAGAAATTAATAAACTTTTGCATGGACCAAAATAATAAAGAAATCAAAGGATAGAAATTAAACCTTACTAGGAGATGTTAAAAACCAAGAAATCAAACACAATCAACCCTTAGGAACTAGGGCTGAATTTTTGGACCAATGAAAACCCTTAAACCTTCAATTAACAAGCTTCTATTTCATCCAACTAACGATACCCACTTGATTTAATAAAACCCTAACAATAATCTTGCAAAAAGGACCCAAAACACCTTTAAATCGTATCCATTCTTGACCAACCTTTAAGGAAATTTAGAAATATGATGTGAGTGATAAAATGAGTGAGAAGAAATTGTAGATATGGTGGTGGTGGTGGTAAAAATCTGGCATCCCCAAGGTACAAAGGAGGAGTTGGATGGTTTTTTTCTTTTTCTCTAGATTTGCATGTAGAAGGTAATAATGATTATGTGGGAAATGAGAAATTTAAGTGTGTGTTATGGGGCCGGATATGGGGGTTTCAAAAAGGGGTATTATATTTTTATTTTTATTTTTTTTGTTTAAGTTATGTAGTGATTTAATTTAGGTAAAGTGTTGGTTTAAAAAAAATATAGGAGATATAGTTTGAATGTAAAAACGCAAGGTAAAACTAAAATGACCAAATGTAAAGATTACAGTTCTTAGGGGTGAACCATGAAAATATAGGACTATAATAAACACGTGGACAAAAGAAATTCTCAAGCACGACTCAAACTTAACTAAGAATACGAAATTTGCTGAATCGGGCGAAAGTAAATGTAAAAATTTCACTTAATGGTAAAAATAGGATTATAATATAATAAAGTTATTTACCTGAAATTAAGTATTCTCACATAATCCCTCATTAGTAAGCTATCGTTACAATCCCTCTATAATAGCTTTACAATGTAGTATACAAACTCTAGCTTATTAAGATATCTGGATTATATTTAATGTCGTACACTGATAAGATTAACGTAGTTTACTGCATTATTTAGTGAAAATCAACGCACACTTGTATGTGGCGATTGATGCTCCAGTAGTCCCAAAAGATAAAGGAGTTTGAGCATCACTTGGTCACGGCCTTTCGGTACACAAACCAAAATTGCAAACCATATAATATACTGAATACACGGAGCATTCTACTAAAAGAAAGTGTAAGAATTGAGCAAAAAGGATAGGGGGTGATAGTCATTCAATGTCAAGTGATGGTAGGGTTTCTTCCAGCAACCAGCTAGCTACTTCTGGGATAATGCATGGTTCATCGCTCTTTGATAATTCATTACAGCACTCTGATTCTGGACTGTTGAATGACTGCATCACAAATAGGGTCTTCTACCATGCAATACCATGATAGTTGGACAATGTTGTGTACTCATAATGTGTATCAGCTATGTGTACATTAGGAAAGGTTACGTCACCGCGAATTGCTGGTTTGGGTCGACGAGTGCTTTCTATTATTAGACCTGAACAAGCGGTGACAAAATTTGTGAAACCTGCTACTGCTAGTGTATGGCTGGAGTTCCAAGAGTGTATTTTAGGGCCTTTGTTAGTCAATGATTATAAAATGGTCAGTTCAGGGATATATCTTCAAATTCTTTTACGGGTGACGTTCCTTAGAGCTTCACCTGGCTGTCAAGTGCAACTGATATGTAAGTATTATATCAATCTATACGTAACCAACATCTCATTTAATGGTTGGTTATAACTCTTCTATTGTTATCTAGATATTTGCAGAACAACCAGTTCACATGCACAATTGATTTTCTAGCCAATCTTCCCCTTAAGAATCTATCAGCTTTCTATCTTTTCAATTAATTTTTACCATAGCTTTCAATTTTGTATTCACATTTGTTTTTTATACCAAAATTACTAGCTGGATTCCTAATTGACTGTACAACATAAATCTGCAGTGAACATCTAACTATTAAGCTATTTATATTGTAAATAAAAGAACATTTTGAACATTGAATGATTGTTTTATGTGTGTTAGGAAGGATGGTAACTCATGGAACTCAGGGCCTGCACCCCCATCTCCACCTGGTACACCTACAGCAGCTGGAGGAGGTAGTCAAAATCGCCAACCAATGGGCAATAACCCATCTGTCGGTGGTGACGGTTCTAGTAATAGTGGGAGAAAATCTGGTGTTAGTGGTGGAGCTATAGCCAGAATTATCATATCTATTTTGGTTGTTGCTGCACTTATTGCCTTCTTTTTATCAAGAAAATATCCAAAAAGTCATCTACAGATATTGAAAAGACCGACGACCAGTTTTTTGCTCATGTTTCTCCACCGCAACATGCAGTTCAAGGTATAAGCTTTAAGTCTTATGCTCCTGACAGTTATAAGCTTTTTTAAATCTTGTGGTTCTGCTATTATTATAAAAATGTAATTACTTCCTTTTACATATCTACAAAGGAATTATTTACTAACACTAAACAGTGAATTCGTCACATCATGAACCTATAATACAATCTTATACCTACACTAGCACCTAACTTGCATCTAAAGCCAACAAAACATCTTCAAACAACCGTACACAATCATAATACATAATTTAATCACAATCAACAACTAAAAAGAAGTAATTACATTCTTATTAGCATAAATCTCCATAGCATAATAGCATCCGTGATCTTCCTCTGATGCGCCTCTATAAGGCAAGTACTTTACATGACAAACTACTATTATATGGTAAGGTTCATGAAGAAGTACACACTTTTTAAGAGTAAGATTATCACTAATTACTGAACTTCAAAGCAAGAAGGGTACATATGAGTGAAAGTTGAAACTACTTATGGCAATCAAATTTCAACTCCCCGAACCAAAGCTAAATGATGATATATCACATTCTCGCTCTCCCACTCATCATGAACTATTATTTTCAGTTTTCACTATAATTGTATTGAATCTAAACGATAATTCATACAAGTTAGTAGCACATATAAGCAACTTTATGAAACTTTAATTTTACACAACTTTAAATTAAACTATAACTCCGTGTGTGTCACTTTAGTATAACTTATATCACAAATCATGTGTTTAAATCAGCACACTACAAATCTATAATACAGTCTATTTTCAAAATTAAACTATATATCACAATAAAAAAAGAAGGAAGAACTGATTACATTCTTATTAGCACAAATTTCCATGGCATGAGTAATAATAGCATTAGTAATCTTCCTCTGATGCGCCTCTATGGCCTGCATAAGCATAGGTACCTCTACTTCATCTAATCATCATCATGACATCATCATCATTATCATTAATTCATCATCACATACAAAAGTAACCATGAAGAACCCATTAAAAAAAGTGATAAGAGGCGTAACTAGGACCACCAAAGGGGATAGCAGCAGGATTAAGGCTAGCAGCAATGGAAGGTGGAGACTGAACATGAATAATGAAAAATGATCCTACCTATCTTAGCTTCACGTTATCAAGTGCCCAATTTAATGCCTTCATGCTCTCTTCACTCCCGTCTACCGCCACCATCACTGTCCCTAAGGTTTCTGGTATCTTTTTTATTTAGTTACGTGATCAACTGAACAACATAAATTTACTAGTTGGATTCCTAATCGACTAAACAGCATAAATATGCATTGAGTGTCCGACTATTAAGCTATCTATATTGTAAAGAAAAGGACATTTTGAACATTGAATGATTGTTTTATGTGTGTCAGGAGGATGGTAACTCATGGAACTTATGCCTGCCCTCCCCATACATCTCCACCTGGTACACCCACAGCAGTTGGAGGAGGAAGTCAAAATCTCCAACTGAGGGGCAATAACCAATCTACTGGCGGTGGCGGTTCTAGTGATAATGGGAAAAAATCTAGTGTTGGTTGTGGAGCTATAGTCATAATTGTCATATCCATTTTGGTTGTTGTTGTACTTATTGCCTTTTTTTATCAAGAAAAGATCAAAAAAGTTATCTACAAATATTGAAAAGACCGACGATTAATTGTTTGCTCCTGATTCTCCACCGCAACATGCAGTTCAATGTATAAGCTTCAAGTCTTATGCTCTTGATAGTTATAAGCTTTTTTAAATCTTGTGAATCTGCTATTTACATGCCAATTACATGGTTATTGTAGAAATGAAGCATGTTCAAGCTTTTTCGATGGCTGACACTAAAACATTCAAAACTATAGATGCGATAACTCTAAAACCACCTCCCATGGATCATCACAAATCATTTGATGAAGATGATTTTTTAGCAATTCCTATTACTCCCAAGAAAGCAACTGTAGCTCCAACAGATGCCATATCATACTCAATAGCTGATCTTCAAATAGCTACAGATAGCTTTAATGCTGACAATCTTATTGGTGAGGGTTCTACTAGACGTGTTTTCTGTGCTCAGTTTGAAGATGGAAAGGTATAATATAATAATATGTTCTTCTGTTTCACTTATGTAATGGGCTTAATAATATGACCTTTGGATTATATGGCATTGTTGGTTGTTGATGTTAAAAAAATTAAGCCATCTACCATCCCTGGTCAAATTTCAGATGATTTCGTTGATATAGTTTTAGATGTATCGAGATTGCACCATCCTAATGTCGTCGAGCTTTTTGGATGCTGCTTAAAATTGGAATAACACCTTTTAGTTTACAATTTGCTTATAAACGGGTCTCTTTATGATTTTTTTGCATCTCTCAGATGAATACAACAAGCCATTAATATGGAATAGCCTTGTCAAGATAGCTTTAGGGACAGCACGTGCATTGGAGTAAGTCAAAATTGGCTACTTTAAGCTGGCTTTAGATCTTATCACTTAAATGAAGTAACTGATGCTAATTTCATCTTCAGCTATTTACATGAAGCATGTTCGTCATCTGTTGTTCATAAGAGTATAAAGTCGGCTAATGTAAATTTAATTGCATTGTATTTTTTACTGCATCACAATGTAAATTTGATTGCATCACCATGTATATTGCATAACATTATATATTTTACTGCACCATAATGTAAATTTCAATACATCACAATGTAAACTTTACTACATCACAATTTAAATTTTACTACATCACAATACACTAAACAAATAACATAACACAACAAAAAGATGCATAGTATATTTCTAAAAAACTGATTGCATTGATGTTTGGTAATAAACATTATACATCTTAGAACCGAATACCTGTCTTGTAAGTAATGCTTTAATATCTATATAGTACTTGTTGCAAATTAAAAAAGAAGAATACTTAAATAATGCTTTTAAGGTTTACGAGTAGATCCTCTAAGACGAGCTCTTGTTGGCTCTACTAGTTGCTTGAGTTTCTTCAATGGTGGCAATTTCAATGAACATGTTCTAGAATATGGCCTTCCTTTTCTCCACATACACCACACGTCATCCTCTTACTATATAGTAAATATGCAGCTGAAGCATATAAAAAAATATTGCCATGTGGGGTACTTACGTTAAATGATTTCCATCCAAAAAATATTCATCTTTTTTTGTACTGATTGTTCTCTGTATGTGCACCTCTTCTTTATCAACCTTCAATTGCTAAAAGAATATAAAGAATAACTTCAACAACCAACCAATACATAAATAGATACCTAAGAAATACATGGAAAAAATATATTTTATGAGTGTATTACAGTTAAAAAGTTGGTAAATGTTAGTTAAAAAGTTACTGCATCACAATGTATTTTGTTAGTGCATTAAAGTTAAAACAGTTAGTACGTCTCAGTTAAAAAGTTACCGCATTACAATATATCTTTTAGTGCATTATAATTAAAAAAGTTAGTACATCTCAGTTAAGAAAAGTTACTACATCACAATGTATTTTGTTAATGCATTACAGTTAAAAAACGTTTATACATCTCATTTAAAAACAGTTGTACCCGAATCAACTAAAATTAGTACATCTCATTTAAAATTATATTTTAGTAATAAATGCTATATGTTTTGAATCTACTGCATCACACTATATAAATCCAGTGCATCAGAATGTTATCTATTGCATCAGAATGAATAATCTACTGCATCACAATGTATAAATCTACTGCATCACAATGTTATTAATTCACTGCATCATAATGTATAAATCTACTACATCACAATGTATAAAATCATCACAATGTTATTAACTGCATCACAATGTATAAATCTAATGCATCATAATGCAAAAATCTACTGCATCACAATATTATTTTACCGCATCATGATGCACTAAGCAATAACACCATGATGCGATAAGTATCATGCATTAAATATTTGTAAAGTTTAATGTTATGAATCTACTGCATCACAATATATAAATCCAGTGCATCACAATATTATCTATTGCATCAGAATGAATAATCTACTGCATCATAATGTATAAATCTAATGCATCACAATGTTATAAATTTACTGCATCATAATGTATAAATCTATTACATCATAATGTATAAATCTATTACATCACAATGTTATTAACTGTATCACAATGTGTAAATCCAATGCATCACAATGCAAAAATCTACTGCATCACAATGTAATTTAATTGCATCATGATGCACTAAGCAATAACATCATGATGCGATAAGTATGATGCATTAAATATTTTAAAATTCAATGTTATGAATCTACAGCATCACAATATATAAATTCAGTGCATCACAATGTTATCTATTGCATCAGAATAAATAATGTACTACATCACAATGTTTAAATCTAATGCATCACAATGTTATAAATTTACTACATCACAATGTATAAATCTACTACATCACAATGTATAAATCTATTACATCACAATGTTATTAACTACATTACAATGTATAAATCTAATGCATCACAATGCAAAACTCTACTACTTCACAATGTTATTTTACTGCATCATGATGCACTAAGCAATAACAGCATGATGCGATAACTATCATGCATTAAATATTTGTAAAATTCAATGTTATGTTATGAATCTACTGCATCATAATATATAAATCCAGTGCATCACAATGTTATCTATTGCATCAGAATGAATAATCTACTGCATCACAATGTATAAATCTACTGCATCACAATGTATAAATCTATTACATCACAATATTATTTGTAACACCCCCAAATTGGGTCGCAGCAGAATAAGGGTCCGGGGCGTATTACTTCAAGATCAATAGCACAAGATATATAAGAACGACACAAAAAGTCGTTTAAAATGA
>BQNB010140453.1:2398-17412 GCA_026074375.1 Tanacetum coccineum | reverse complement strand
ATATCTCTTGTGTTGTTGATTCATGAAGTAACACGCCCCGGACCCATATTCCGCTGCGACCCAATTTTGGGGGTGTTACAGTCCATGTAAACAACACTCTTGTTCATGATTAGATATGATCGAAACTTCTCAAACGCGTAAACAACTGCAAGCATCTCTTTTTCGGCATTGTTGTGTAGTTTGATTCTGCTTCTGTCATGGTCTTACTTGCATAATGAATTGGTCGGAAATGCTTCTCAATCCTTTGTCCTAAGACCGCACCTATTGCATAATCACTTGCATCGCACATGATTTCAAAAGGTTGGTCCTAATTCGGAGCAATAAGAATTGGAGCTTCGGTCAACTTCTTTTTCAATGTTTGAAAAGCAAGAATGCAATCTTCTGAAAAAATGAAAGGAGTGTTCTTCTCTAAGAGATGGGTCATGGGTCGAGAGATTTTGGAAAAGTCTTTGATAAATCTTTGATAGAATCCAGCATGCCCGAGAAATTTGGTGGAGGTAATAGATCACTGTTAAGAAGTGCTTCGAGAATGAGAATGTCACCCTCGGGATCATAGTATGTACGTAGCATTGAAAACTGGCAAAATTGGTTCATCAACAATTGCTATAAAAGCATCGGCTTCTTTAAAGAGTAGAAAATCACTTTCCTTGAAAGGAGTGAGTGTCGGAGAAGAATTTGAAACAATCGGATTGTATCCGGGAGAAGGATTGCCATATGCAACTGAGTCGGAAAAATCTAAGACTTCTTGTGAATATTCTTCACATGCGACATCAATAAGATCAACTTTCTTCAATGATTCGAGATTGTTGTTTGAAATAGAATGCGTATCACCACATTTAAGGGTTAAAGATTGATCATCGTTTCGAAGCGTTATCTCTCCTTCGTACACATCAATTAAAGCATGAGCTGTCCTAAGAAAAGGTCTCCCGAGTATCAACGGTACTCGAGGATCGGCTATAAAATCAAGAACAACAAAATCGGCGGGAAAATAAAACTTCCCTACTTTGACAAAAACATTTTCGGCGACACCGGTTGGTTTGGAAATTGTACGATCGGCTAACTCTAAAACCATTTTAGTATCATTTAGGCCCGGGAGTCCAAGCTTTTTCCAAATGGAAAGAGGCATGAGATTTATGCTAGCACCTAAATCGGCTAGGGCTAAGCAATTATCAAACTCCAAAAAATCACATGGAATAAGAAATCGACCGGGGTCACCTAGCTTTTCTGGAAGCTTTTTAAGGACAACCGCACTACAATTCTCATTCAAAGGTGTCTTGGTTAACTCGATTAACTTGTCTTTGTTATTAAGCATCTTTTTGAACATTGGAGCAAACTTTGGCATATGAATGAGAGCATCCGCGAAACTTAGCTCAAAGTGAAGATTACGGAAAATTTCCATAAACTTTGAAGCTAGGATATCATCCTTTTCACGAATTTTTTCTTTTGCAAGTCTTGAAGGGTAAGGCAAATTAGGTTTGGCTTTGTTAGCAACGAAAGAAGGCTCTTCGATTGGTTCTTTGTCTTTGGTTTGTTCCTGGACCAATGGAGGAGGTTGGATGTCTTCGGTGCTTGGTAGCTCCGTATCCTTTGTCGCCTCACTTTCCTTTTCCACCACCGGGTAGATTGGAGGTCTCGTATGAAACACCACTACGAGTGGTAATTGCCTTGGCTTCATTCCTAGGGTTTGGAATGGTATTACTTAGTAAAGAACTTAAACTTGAAGCTTGATTGGTATTGCCTAAATTATCAAACTTGGTGCAAAGGCTTGTTAACAAACTTATAACATTTGCCATTTGATTTTGCAATCATTGATTTTGATTATGCACATTCTTTAATATCGCATCGTTTGCTTTGACGTAACTTTCAAAATTCGTTTTCAAAACACTATTTGGTGGAGGTTGGTAAGGTAAAACTTGATTGATTTGTGGTTGATTGGTTGGTGGTTGGTGTGGTGGGGCTTGATAAACTTGATTTTGGTTGTTTTGACGGTTTTGATTAAAGCTTGTTCCACGGTTTTGGTTGAAATTAAATTGAGTTCCTTGGTAAGGTTTTTGGTTTGGTTTGGACATTGGTTGAATTGAAAACCCGGTGGTTTCATTTGGTTGCATATGGTAAGGTTGGTTTCTTTGGAGAAAATTACCAATGCTGAGGTTTGTTGAAATTGTTAGTTGTATCATAAAAACGGGGAAAATCGTTTCCACCTACGAGTTAACGGAACAAAAGGTTAAATTGGTGATTTGTTTTAATACAACAAGTGACACATACTTCATCAAAGCTTTGAAGGGTGCAGGGTTGTAAAAACTAAAGCTTTCATTTCATTCATCATTTGGTCATTTTGTAGTCATCTTATCCTCGAGAGAGCGGTATTTGTTGTATATCGAAAGAATTATTTGAAATGGAGAATTAGAAAGAGGAGCATAGTACTCATTTTTGAATCAATTAGCACGACTTCTAGAATAACAAAACTTTTAACTGGATTTTCAATTATCGTTTTAAACCTTCTTGAGGCATTTTTGTCTAAGAAATTGCCACCCGCAGCGCGAATCTAAGGCTTCTTGATCGTTGGATTTCAAGGGACATTAGAAATAGTATCGAGTTGGGAGGAGTTTCGATATAGCCATGGTGAGGACATTGACGAAGGAGTCCTTTAAAACGTTCTCATTGCTTTAATCTGAAGGTTTCATTGGGTTTTTGGTTAAAAAGTAAGGATCTCATTAGATAGTAAGTGGTTTTAGTTGGTGAGAAGTATTGGTTTATGAATTTTGAAAACATGGTCATCCCTGTGAGAATTGATATTGGTGGTCCTTGTCTAACCAATCTCGGGCTTCACCGTCTAGAGAAAAAGGAAAAAGCAAAAGCTTAATCGAAGTGTTCGGAACTTCGGGATGTCTAAACGTTGAAGTGACTTTGTTAAAAAATCGAAGGTGATTGTGAGGGTCTTGTCTACCCGTAAACTTATTGCTTTGCACAAGATTGATTAAAGGTTGTTTAAGCTCAAAATTGTTAGCATTAATCGGTGGAACAACTATTGCATCTTCATACCCCTCGATGGGTGCTTGTAACATTTGGGCCATTGTTCGATTGTCGGCCATTGGAACAACGTTTTGTTCAACAATTGGTTCTTCTAAATCAAAATTTTCAACAACCGGAAGAGTTTGTTGTTGACGACGTCTTCGAGATTGCGAACGAGTGCGCATAAAAAGAAAAACTAAAAATCAAAAAGCAAAACTTTACACTATTTTTTTTTACAATGAATTTTAACGGTTACACGGAAGAGACTTAAACCAAATAATCAACATACTCTCCGGTGCTTCTTGACACAAGTGCTTTTCAAGGTGTCCGTATTTCGTAGAGACACCAAGATGGCAAGTGTTAATTCTTTTGATTGTGGGGGGATATTTATTCGAATTGGGTACAATTGCAAGATCACCGGAAATTGAATTGTATATCTCTTTTGATGATTATTATATTTGTTGGGTTCGATTACCACTTTGGTTTTTTTATTTTACTTTTTAGAAGGTTTATTTTTTTATGTTTTTGTTGTTTTTTTTTTCTTGGGTAGTGATTCTTTTTAGGAATTGTGTTGTTTGTATTTGTTTGTTTATGATTGTTTTTTGGGTTGTTTGTTTTTTAAAACTATTATGATTAACTTTCGACGGTCGAAAGGATCTTCAAAAAAAATCAACAAACACAAAAGTTGGAATCGTAAAACACTAGTCCACGGCAACGGCGCCAAAAACTGGTTGTGAGTTTTCGTACCTATAAAAAATTATATTAACAATTTATTCTACTTAGGTAAATCCAACTATTCACCTTTAACCAATGTGAAAAGTTCCTATAATTACTATGATAATATATATATTATATAATTTAGTTTTGTTTAAAACAGGGTAAGTATGATCACCCGGGTCGTTATCCCCAATGACTAGTGCAATTGAAACCACGTTTAGGTTCGGATCCTGATTTAAATGAAGCAAAGATATTTGATTTGGTTTCTAGAAATAAATGCCCTAATTTTTATCTTTGTAATTAAAGTCTAATTGAACTAATTAAAAAAATCTAACTCTAATTATAAATCAAAATTAATTAAACTAATTAAAATATAACCTAAGGACTAATGGTGCAAAAAGGAAAACGACTAACTAACGGAGGGATCAACTAAAAAAATAATGAAAATTGAAAAGTTACATATTCTACCCTGAAAATCTTCCCCGATCACAAATTAAGTCCAATAAGGCCCGAATTAAGTTGAGATTCGAAAAGTGCTTATTATCAAAAACTTAAAAGAGCAAAGTTGTAAAGGAAGCTGGAGGGACAAAATTAATTAAAGCTACTAGGGCTGAAACTCACAAATAAGCTCAAAAAGAGCTTATCTTTAAGCTGTTTACAGAAAGTGAGGCTTTGAGCTTATTTTCACTTAAACAGCCATAAAATGCTCAAATAAAGCTCGAATCTAAAAAGGAAAAGTGATCTAGGAAGCTTATGATGTGCTTAATCTAAAAATGCAAAGAAATTTAACCTAGAAGTGCTTTTAAACTACTGAAATTAAGCATGACTTAAGCAAACTCAAGAAATAAGCAAATTAACACAAACTCCAAATAAGCTAAAATCCTTAATAAGCTAAACTAGACTCTAAAACTTTAAAGACTTATTAATCTACTTATTATCTAATTATATAAGCTATAAAATCTAAGCTCATAAGCTAAATTAAAATCCTAAAGTTTCTAAGTACTGTTTTTAGCTTTTATAAAATTTTTGATGACTTTTGAGAACAAATTTAACTAAGAGATTAAGCTAAAAAGTGAAACCTAAGACTTAATCTATATTAAGCTAAATTAAAACTCAAGTCCTACTAAGTTTGATAAGCTAAATCCTAAAATTACTATTTTAAATTAAGCCAAGAAATCAGCAGTACTAACTGATGTTAGTACTGCTAGTGTAAAGGCTCAACAATACTTACTACTTGTTAGTACTGCTAGTGTAATTGGCAACTAAATTGAACTAGGAAAGTAGCTAGAAAATACTAACTAAGATTAAATCTATAATAAGCTATAATTAGACTTAATCCTACTTGAATCTAAGCATCTAAATCTTACTTAAACTCAACTAAAAGCTTATACTAAAAGTGGCAGTACAAACTGAGACAACAGTACTTTCCTTTTGGTTAGTACTGCTGCTCTTTTACACAAGTGCAACTCTATTGTCCAGGTTCCTTAAGGGAACTCCTGCACTCAAATACACTCTAATAGAGTGTATAAACTTAATGCAAGCAAAATCCAAGCCTAAAGGGCTTTGAATCAAATTGACACAATAAAAACTTAAGCAACAAGCTCCCTTAGTGCTGAACACTTATAATAAGCCATTTATTTTGAAAATTTTGAATTCTAACTTATAAAAACTAAATGAAAACTAATTTTAAATGAAAACTTAGCTGACTCATGCAAATAGCACAAGTAAAATTGACTTTTAGAAGTCAAAGTGCACTAAACCAAACACCCCTTTAAGACTATGACAGGTTTGAGAAAACTTTTAAAATGAAATCTAATAAACAAGTACTGAATACCAGATAAAAACTTAGCTTAAAACAAACTTAATTAACAAAACTTAACAACTAAATAAGCATTAATCTAAGATCTATACTATTTTACTATATTTTTGGTTTTTAGAGGTTTTTAAGACAAATATATGAAAGACTAAGATCTAAACTAATTTAATCAAAAACAGATAAGCAACTATGATTATTGAGCTAGTTAAGGCATAAATAAACACTAATAAGCAACTTTAAATAGCAAATAAGCAATAAGCAAGTATGTAGTGAAAATTAAGCTAGAATTTAAAATGAACAAGAAATCTAAAAGTAAAACTTACTTTATCCTCTAGCTAAACAAGAGGTCCAATAATGGCAGCTACAAGCTCCCTAACTTATTAATAAGCTAGGGTATAAGTCCTTGGGATCTCTTCCAAATTAAGATCCCCTTCCAAAAGCTCTAAACCAATAAGATCCATGTAAGATTAAACTGATTTTAGATTTAGGTAAGATTAATACTGAATTCAATAAGCTCTATTTCAGCTTATATACTGAAAGAGCTTAAAATGAGCTTATTAGCTTATTGAGACAACTTAGCTTATTAAGAGAGCTTTTGAATAAAAATGAGAGCTTAGAAAATGAGATTTAAAACACTAAAGACTGAATTTCATTAATTAAAGAAGCTGATTACATTACTTGAAAAAGGTAAATTACATTTAATAAAAACACGAATTTAAGCTAGACTAAATTACTAAAAACTAGATAAAAAGAAAAGACGACCTTGTGTGTGTGAGAATGAGGCCTATTTATATGCTCTGAAAGAAGCTTCTAGGTTGCCTTGCCTTGCTCTCCAAACCTTCAATCTCTGCCATTCATTTAATCAATCATTTGAGCTCCTTTTGTGGCCGTTGGATTGATTTGTGGACACCTGAGGATTGCCAGGCTGGCATTCTTTGATGTGCTAGTTTTGTGAGTGTTATAGCACAAAAACCCACTTAAATTTGTGCTTCTTTCATAGCCGCGTACGCTCAAAGCTTGAGTAGACCAATGATTTCTCTTGATTTGACTGAATTATCCCTGCCATCTTGTAAGAGAGACCTTGAATTGTCTTCCGTACCCTTTAATTTTCATTTGCCCTTTGTTTTACCATGGGGTGAAAACGGGGAAGACGATGAATAGTGTTTGGAGTTACCCGCCTTTTTTTATAACTGAGTACGGGGTAAAATTCAGTTGGACTTTGCCCTCTTGGCAATTTCAGTCCCTTTCTTTGTTTTCCCTTTTTCAAGTTATAAATAACTTTCGGGATTTGCAATATTGGCCCTTGTGGTTGATATAAAAGGGCATGGGCTAGGGTTTTGGATTTTCTTTGACTGGATTTGACTGAGGCTTGACTTCTTTGGCTTCTTTTTGTACTCTTCTGAATCTCGTGTCCGTGCTTGCTCATTTTTGACTGTTTTCTTGTGATTTTTGACTTATCCGTACCTGCACACACAAAACACTAAAACAAGCATATTTTTGCCATTTTTTGATCTGTTTTGGGTTTAATTGGGTTATTTTAGTTATAAACGGATATGTGTATTTTACACTTATCAATTGTCATTCAAGAAACGTTGTGGAAGATCTTCAGGTTGTTCGTCGAAAGTTATCAGAAAAAAGATTCAAACCTCACTAGACCAGAACAACACAACCTGATCTCAGAAAAATGACTCCCTATATCAGCTATCCTAACGTCCAAGGCATTATCTATCAAGACGAATTAAGCAGAAATGGGTTAATGCGCACTGATGAACTTCACAAGTTCAGTAATGGCACACTTAACCCATGTTGTTTACAAACTCTACAAGACATGGCTACCGGGGAATTCAGATGTTTATTTGCCGAAGAGATGATGGAGTCCACAAGACAAGAGGAGAGCTCGGGTGATGATAAGTGCCATTAACAGAAAGCTCAGAGATCGAAGGTTGATGCGTAGCTTGGGATGTTTGTAAAGAGGGAAGTCCGTACGGGGGATATTGTTATAGGGAGACCTTCTGGGCTGCTCTGAAAAGACCATATGATTTATCTTATGTTGTCCTCTCTTTATATGGTCAACCTAGTACATAATCTAAACCATGTGAAAATGTCTATATGTAGTATAGACTTTGTTATGGGATTTTAAGGACTCGTGCTTCGAGTACAAATTTTCAAGAATTTCTTAGTAAATTCAAAAAATTTCAAATTATTGTACTCAGCACTGTCTTATATACCCTCAAAAATTAAGGGGGAGCATTAAAATGTTCCTTATAGGTAGTATATAACATTTTGTCCCCGAACGGTTAATCAATTGATATCCAAATATCAAGGGTTGTTAACATTTGGTTAAGGGAGGAAAATGTTATGATTAAACCTGGATCTAATTTGAATTGAAAGATGAGTTCAATAAAATGGACATCAATGGACTCCCACATTAACATGTACTACGATTACAATGCACATGTTAAGGGGGAGCTTTTAGTGATAATGAAAAAATTCTCAAAGTGTAAATCTTTTTGATATTTATATCAAACACTTTGATTGAATTTTTAATGGTTTTGAAGGATTATGATGGAATACCCAAAATTACCGCGTCATGTTCTTAATTTATAGGAGATCATAAGGTGGTTTAGGCATAGGTATTCAAATCCCAATGATCAGCCAAAACCAAAGGCATCTACCAGGGATTTCACTAGGTAAGTGTAGAAGTCCTTAGGTTATGATAAAGGAGAGAAAAGTTGAGAAAAGGGAATAATGCCGACTGAGATAGAGCTAACACTGGAACAAACCCAACAAGGTGTTAGTTATGAAGTCTCGGTAAGCATTGAGGAGTTGAAGAATGAAAAAGAAAAAAGTAAGGGATAAATGGTTTGTTGTAAAGAAGAAGCCCTCATACACTTAGGCAGAAACCGGGTCAATACATAAACTGTCGGAAACACTAAGGTGTTGTCTGACATTGAAGACAGTCATGGACCCAGTAACGCTATTTTTTTTGGCACAACCCTCCCTAGCCACTCAAGGTCTCTCAAAAGACTCTTGTTTCATTTCTCACGGAGATTACACGCATTTCTATTGACTTTCTCACTCTGAGTTAGTTGATATTGAAAAGGTGGCAGTCTGCTCCAGCCTCCGATCACTAAAACAAAAGTGCACTATTCAGTCTAGAGCCAAAAGAGATCATCCATAAATCTAGTAGGACCACTTGTCAAACTCTGCTTGCTAAGTCACACAATGTGAATAACAAGAAATATATAAAGAGTCCTACGCATTATCCTTGTGATTTTGCCAGAACATCCGAGTGATATCATTCACAATGAAGATGGAAATCCTGCTTGAGCCAACATCAAACAAGCTCATGGTAGGTGACTTGTGCGATTCTATACGAATCAAATTTGTGACAACTGGAAAGAAACGATGGTGCGATTCTATAAGAATCAAAACTTATTCCAGGATATGAATTGACGATTGATGATGAATTTTTGAAATGTTTAACACTCTCGATACGTCACAAAACCACTTTAGCAAGTGACACGTCGAGTGATTTTCAAATCTATTTATTTTCTATATCAATTGGTGAGATAGTAACTCACTGGTTCACTCTTATCGTGCTATCTGCTTTGAGACGTTCCGATAATGAGAACATGCTGAGTACGATGAATCTAATACTTATGTGTTAGAAAGATTCAATACTATAACTGGAAATCCTATTAAGAAGATTCTTCTTAAATTGAATCTCTCTGATCACAGGTCAATCCTCACGGATTTGAAGGTTACTCTAACCAAACTTGGGCGAATGACAAAGCCATATTCGTCCTCCCGCTTTATTGCAAACTGTTTTTATGTAGGCTATTTAAAGATGGTGGTGGAGGTTCCTGATTCTAGCTGACTCAAAAGATCCATAGCCACATGCTCATACCCGATAAACTAACATAAGGACTTCATGAAAGGCTCAAATACATATTTCAAGACTTTCGCTACTCTGATACCGAACGTCTTTCTCGAAGTGATGAAGTATTCTAGTTAACGAATCTCAAGAAAGATGTAGCATTAAAGCTTTCCAAATCAACAAATCAAGAATGGTATGAGCATGTCGGTCCAGAAGTCTCAAGTTACACAAGATGGCAAGATTCATTAAGATAGCGACGAGATTATGCTTAGTTGATGATCTTAAGATGCTCAAGATCACAATGTTAAATACAAGTTCAAGGAACAAGCTCAATCTAGAAATCAATGATCACTACAACATACTCACAGGAGAATGTCAAAAGGACGAGCTAAAGACTAAAGACAAAGCATAGTAGGCTAAGCTTAAAGTTTTGTAAAATGGAGTGACCTCCCTTAGGGGGAGATTGTTGGAAACACAAAAAGTGTCAGTCACTTCCAAGTTGTAATAGTCTTAGCTCGTAGTTAGTTTAATAATTAGATTAGTAATCTAGTCCGGCCCAAGACCCATAGGAAGCCCATCATAGCCCATGGGCCGACCTATAGGACATATATATACACCTCTCCATGTCTTGGAGAGGTGGTTGTCGGTTGTTTTCATTTTTTCCATATTTCACACATGATACAATTCATCCATTCCATGTTACTTTCTCTCTCTAAGATCATCCAACCCACTCTCTCTCTCTAGTTCTTGTCTTAATATCATAAGATTACTTGAATCCTAAAAATCTTATAGTTAGTTATTCTGTAACCTAGGCAGAATATTATCAATCAATATATTCAAAGTTTAGTATTCATTGTTCTTTTTAGTATTACAAGTTAGTTTCCACATAACTTGTAGTATTCATAATCATAGTTTTTGTCTTAGTAGTTTTGGATTTATCTAAGGTTACTAACCTTTACGCAAGCTAAAGGAAATCAAGATCTATTTATTGGGATCAACAATACTGTTAAACAAGAAAATACTCTGGATAGTGTATTCTTGGTTTTGGACTAATATTTATAGGCTAAGCATATTGAGTATCTGATATTGAATTGAGGGGATGATAATAATGTCAATATGCAGTCAAGAATGGATGGAAGGACATGTAACATCAAACAAAAGTGTGTGATGAATCAAACACCTAGGCAACTCAAAAGAGGTCGGGACACAAAGATACCTCAGTCTAGTGGTTCCCCTGAAAAGGTTGGTGATGAGGATGTCCATAAGGAGTTGGGTGACATAATGGATAGGGCTGCCACTACTGCTTCTAGCTTAAAAGCAAAGCAGGACAGTGGTAACATCAATAGGACCCAATCCATGGCAACACTTAATGAGCAAAGTCCTTAGGGAACTGGTTTAGATAGTGGTCCTAGGTGCCAAGATACCAAATTGGGGGGTGTAAATGCTCAAAATAGGTTTGAGACTACATCTAAATAGTCCAATGATCCACCTCTCTCAAGAGTTAACACACTTGGAAGTGGCTAGGACAGTATGAAACTAATGGAATTGATGGCACAATGTACAAAACTATCTGAATTGGTGAGAAAAGGAAAAGAGAGAATTAGTGAGCTGAAAAACAGAAAGAGAGATGTGTGAAATAAAAACAGAAAGAATGATTGAGTAAGAAAAAGAATTGAGAGAAAAGTGAGAATAAAAAAACAGAAAGAAAGATTATGAGAGTCAAAATTGGTAATGGAAATGTTTTTTGGACGAAATTGAGGTTAAAACTGTGGTATGTGCTTAAATACACATACCTTTTACCTAATAAAACAAGCTAAAAAGACCAATAATGACCAAAAATACATAAATAATGCATTGTATATGTGTATTTCATGAATTGTGTTTTGCAGGTATGGATATATCATAAAAAGGACAAAAACGAAGCCAAACACACAAAACCGAGCACGGGAATGGAAAGAGCGTAGAAAACCAAAGCCGAAGTTATATACATCCTTAATGGGCAAACCCGTACCCATTTATTAGGCCGAGTCAGCCCATTAATATGTTGTTTACACTAATATAAGCCTAAAAAGCCCAAAATCCTAAACCATTAACCCCTTTAGTCTTATCATGGCCCAAAGTAAAGTCAAATTCCAAAATCATATTCCAAGTCCAAGTCAAACAACTATGAACGGGTCAATATTACTATGGCTCCACCTTCTTCCCTCCCAAATCCACTATTCACTCTTCGTTCTAAATTTCACCCTGACATCCAATTACCTAGCTTAAATGAAAATTAACCCTTTTAGATGGAAGTGATGCATGCAATGACGTTCTTGTCAGTCTACGCTGGCAACCCTTGAACATATCATTAGTGGATGGGATGTGGCACTAGATCCAAGGGCTCTAATTGATTGCGTAGAGACTAATCAAGATTGAAGGGCCAGGATTGGTTGATGAGGAGCGTCCTAAGGTTCTGGATCCTTCCCCTCGTCACTATATAAGAAGACCTCTTCACACAGCTATGGATGTCTAGTTTTTAGCGTTAGCTTATTGTAGTAACTTTTAGCTTATTATTTTTATTTTAATGTAATTTACTTTTCATCAGCTTGTACTCTCGTTAAAGATTAATAAAATTTAGTTTTCATTTAAATTATGTTCTTAAATTTTGTTTTTACTTTTATGAAATTATGGTTTGAATGTGTTTAGATAATAGCTAATAAGCTAAATAAGCTCCTTGTTTACTTCATAAGCTAGCTATCATTCAGTTAAGCCTTAAAAAGCTTAACTGAATAAGCATTCACTTCAAATTTCACCACAAAAATACCTCAGCTCTAATTATGGAAGATAAACCAAAAAGGAAAGGGCTTATGGACAATACCAGCTTGTTTTTAACAAGCTAAAGCTTGTAGAAAAATCTCCTTTGACCACTTTAAGTCCCTATTTAGCTAGGACAGAGGTACTTCTCATTTTTCACTTTTTAGCTTTATTTTTCCTTATTTAGCTTATTCGCGTGCCTATTATGCTTAATTCTGCTTATTGTTTGCTTATTCGTGCTTATTCTGTCCTAAACTAGTTTAATATGCTTAGTTTATAGTTTAGTTAAAGTTTGCTTTAGGATTTCATATAATCTATCCATTTTATAGTCAAAACTGCTCATTTGCTTATCTCATTATTAAATGCTTATTTCTCTTTAGATATTGCTCATTTGTCTCTTATATGCTTAGTGCTTAATCTGTTTTTAAAATTAAAAGCTTATTAAGGTCTTTTATAGCTTAAAACTTAAGTTTCAAAATCTAAAGGAGCGTTTGGGTTAAGCTTCAAAATGGGTCAAATAAGGTTTAATGTTGTTTTTGGTTTGTGAGTTAGTTTCATAAGCTCAAATAAGGTCTGAGTAGCAACCGCGAATTGGTGAATTACCTAACACTAGTACTGCTAGGTGACCCTCTGCAGGAGTATCTACACCAAGAATTGCCAATCTACTAACAAGCTTTTGTAGCCTGTTAAAGATAGAGTCCAAAGATTCTGAGCTTGTTAGCATGAAAGTTTATATGTTGCTTCAGTAAGGCCTTGTGTGTTCTTCTTTGTGCATCATTTCCTCCATAGCGAGCTGTAATAGCTATAAAACATAGATTGAGCATCAGCATCTGGGTTAAGGTAAGTGATGTTCATTTTGGAGTGCCATGAGAAGAAGGGATTCTTGGCTTTGACATCTATCTCTTGCAAATCTTTTCTTCAGTTGTAGATGGTACTGTCATCTTCCAGTTGCTGTTGGATGGACCAGAAACTCTGTTTTTTTTTAATTTTTTATTGTCTTTTTTTTTTTTTTTATGGTGCTGTAACAGGTAGGCAACCCATAATTTCCATTTTTTTTAAACTTCCCACAATGCATTAGTCTTGAATCTGATAGTATTGCTGTTCTGAGTTACCACATCTTTATCTCCTAGTTTGAGAATGGGAAGCCTTTGCCCATGATTATTTGAGAATTTTCTAAACTCCTTTTCCCTAGATCAAGTATCTCAAAGACCCTGTGCTCTGTACCACTTGTTGATCCCTCGCCCTTGATCGAATTCTGTATGATATAAAGAGTTTTGTTACCTTGGAAGAATCCAAAAATAACAAAGATTGAGGACCCTTTGTGGTTTACCAAGTGTATGCGGAATCTACTCTTGATACTCTAGAGAAAATTATAAAATGAAAACAGTAATGATCACACTCAAACAATAACACAAAACTCACTGCTTCATTATTTATTAATATATAAGAGTACTCTTTAAGTAATGTGGTTACACAACCCTGATGCTTTACAAAACTCTCTAAGTGTATCTCTAAAGTTCTAATTATCACAACTTGGATCTCCTTTTATAGAAATACAAGGAGCCCTTTACAAATATATCCTGCCTATTCTATTAGGAACAGTTACATTTTAAAACTAAATCTCTGAAATTGTCTCTATCATTTTCTTATTTTTGTTATCAGCTTTGACCAATTAGCAGTACAACTTCTTCAAAACTGCAGTATTAAGTTTCCTTGACAGTACTAACTTTGTGCTGGCAGTACTAACTCCTTTAATACTGTTGGCAGTATTAAGTCATATGAAGATTTATTCCTAACAGTAGGGGAGATACCGGGAATTTTGGATACTTTAGGGATGTAGGATTTAGTAAGGGATATATCGGTGGAAGTAGCTCTTGGCATTTTGTCACCTAAACAAGTTATCAACAACATAAAATGTAAAAAAAATTATACTAAATAAAATGAATTTTAGTATAATAACATCCTTAAAGCTCAAATGTGTGTCGTTAGAACTCGAACTTATGATGCTAAGCAAGATTCTTCTACCCAAGATTCTTCAATAGAAAATGTATTATAAAAATAAAGGGGTGTTTGGTTTGTTTCTTAGGATCAATTTTTAGAGTCGAAATAACCACCACCATAATTTTGTCACTTGTATAAACACTTAACTAGCTTGTGTAAGTCATCAAGATATATAATTCATATATATGTTGATATATTTTGTGATTGGTATAACATAAAAGGGTCTTTGGCATAACCTTTTAAGAACATGATTTTTGAATAAAAACAAACACTACTTAACTTTTGTCAAGTTAAAAATAATAAACTTATACTTGTCAACATGATTATACTTGACGTATAGTTAATTTTATGTTAATAAGGGAGCGTTGGGTTTATGATCTTGGTATTGAAATATATAACTAATATATATTCTTCCACATCATAGATTAAGTCAAAAATAAATTAAGGTACATATGGATCACTTCTTAGTTTTTTTTTGTTTTTTTTTTGTCGAAGTAATCCTTGTCCCACATTTGTCATTATACTAAAATTCATTTTATTTAGTATAAATTTTTTTACATTTTATGTTGTTGATAACTTGTTTAGGTGACAAAATGTCAGGAGCTATTTCCACCGATATATCCCTTACTAAATCCTACATCCCTAAAGTATCCAAAATCCCTGGCATCTCCCCTACCATTGCCAAATTCTATAAATCTATTGAAAATCGCAACATTCACGAAGGATGTGTTGTTGATCAAGCCTACTACAAATCCAACAACATCAAGCGTCTCTTCACAAAAATTCACTTAG